>JAADYH010000274.1:0-26542 GCA_023338125.1 Phytopythium aichiense
CACCTGGACCTCTGCAGCCGACACCCTGCCCTTCTCGATGCCGTTCTGGTTGGAGAAGAGCACAAGGTTGTACCCGTCGGTGAGCAGCTCGGCGAGCTTCCCGGGCACCCGCGCAGGGTGGAACCATTGCCAGTCGCTGTCACTCTGGGCGAAGCGCTTGCCGCTCTTGGTGACGATGAGCGTGCCGTCCAGGTCGAAGCTGGCCACCTTCAGGCTCCTGTCCCCGTCTGAGGGCGATGGGGTCAGCGGCCGCGCGTCCAGCACCAGCAGCGACCCGCCGTCGACGCTCTGCCACGGCCGGAAATGCGGCTTGGCGCTCGGGTCGTTGCCTGCCGCTCCGGCGGAGGCGGGGGCGGGGCCCCCGAAGAAGCTGGCGGCAGCAGTCGAGGTCGCCTTGGCCCGCTTCTTGGGACGCTCGCCGTCCTCGGCGGCTGCATCCGGGGCGGCCGACACCGTCGCGCGCGTCTGCAGCTCGTAAGCGGCGGTGGGCAGGCGCGTCCTGCGCGCCACGCAGTCGCGCACCCACGCGGCTGTCACGACGCGGGCCCGCGGGAACCGCAGCTGCACGCGCAGCATGTCAGCGTCGGTGCCTCGGTCGTCCGCTCGCGGCCCCGACGACGGCGCGTCCGGCACGACCACCACGAGCGGTGCGCTGCTGTCGCTGGCGTCGCTGCTGTCGGCGTCGACGACTCGTCCGCCGGCGTTCGTGACCAGCACCTCCAGGCCGTCCTCCTCCGCCTTGTCGTTCCCCTCCGCGTCCTCTACCGCCTCCCGCGGCCACAGCACAAAGCGGTCGCGCAGGAACAGGCGGCGCGGCGACCGCAGCACGAAGGCGTCCATTGGATCCACTTGCGACTCCAAGTTGGGTGGTATCACATGATGGTATCACAAGATGTATCAGTTGCTGGCTGCTCCTCTTTTGGTTTCACTATGCCAACACATGGTGTGCGGTGTGCTCCAGGAGTACTACTTTAGTGTATTAGTGCAGAATGCCTGCTCGCGTTCGTCTTCATTGATATCGCTCCGCCTCTCCGCCTCTCTCGCCAAAGGTTGTCACTATTCGGTCGGCAGGGAGTCAGCGCGCTGTGGCACCCGCACCGAGAGCTGCAACCTTTGTCGCGTCGCCCGCTCCGAACTCCGACCGCGTCATGTAGAGGCGGGCGTCGTGGCCATCTGGGCCGGCAGAATCGCATACTGGAGCCCATACAAACGCCAATTCAACGCCCGCCGAGTTCACTCGCGGATCACCAGCGCCGATCGGCAAGGAGCAGCGTCTTTGGCGCCCGCAGGCGGCCGGCAAAGGCGCGGGTCGGCGCCGGAAGGGGAGGGCGGGGCGGGGCCTGAGCGTCGGGCTTGAGCGCCAGCGCCGGGCATTCCGCAGTCTCGGGGGCCATGCCGCAGCCGCAGGCCTCGGCGATGGCGTCGGGCCGGCAGCGCGGCAACAGCAACGTGGCGGCCTTCCGGCCGTCGGCGCGCTGGCAGCTCGAGTCGTACTGCGGGCTCTGCGGCGCGCACTTCAGCTACGTGCGGCAGCGGCACCACTGCCGCCACTGCGGGCTCTCGGTCTGCGGCCGCCACTCGCGCCAGCGCGCCATCGTGCCCACCTCGCTCTCCACGCTGCCGCAGCGCGTGTGCGACACCTGCTTCCCGCTATGCCACAACGCGCCGCGCCGCCCGCGAGGACTCACCATGGGTGCGCCGCAGCGCAGCACGGGCGGCGGCTCGACCAACAGCAGCGGCGCGCGCAGCCGCCGGAGGAACAAGTCGGGCCGCGACGCCACCGGCAGCACCTACACGGACGGCAGCGTCAGCAGCAGCAGCGACGCGGTCGCCTCGCCGCGCATCCGCTCGCCGCGCACGCTGGACCACCCGCGGCGCGGCGGTCAGACCCCCGCGGGGGCCCGCAAGCGCGCCGCCAGCTCGGGCGACTCGATCCGCAGCACCAAGCCGCTCGTCTCGCCGCTGCCGGTGGCCAAGACGCTCAGCACCCGCAAGGCGAGCGAGCAGAACCCGTCCGTGTGCAACACGACCACGACGGCGTCGTCCATTGGCACGCTCAGCGAGGTCTCCGTCTCGGGTTTGGGCTCCGTCTCGGTCTCGGACGCGGTGGCGCTGCCGGCCACGCGGAGCCGGCCGCTGCCGTTCCGGCGGAAGACCGGCAAGGCCAGGCGCTCGCGCATGTCGCGCGACGCGTCCTCGTCCAGCCTCGCCATCTTTAGCTTCGCGTCCGACTCGGACTCGGATTCGGACTCGAGCTCCGACCTGGACGACTCGGACAGCGATGACAGCGACGAGCTCGACTCGGGCCGGTCAGCAGCAGCAGCAGCAGCGTCCAAACAGAGGGCGGCTCAGGCGCAGGCAGACCAGGAGAGGGCAGAGAAGGCGCGGGCGGACGCAGAGGCCGCGGCCAGGCGCAAGGCGAGAGCGCGCGCCGTGACCCCGCCGACCATCGACACGTCCAACAGGAAGATCATGTCGATCCGGAAGCGGACGGCGCGGCCGCCGACGCGCAAATCGCTGCTGCGCGAGAAGGAGTCGCTGGACTTTGGCGCGTCGAGCTCGTCGATCGACTTTGGGCTCTCCCGGATCGGCGGCAAGAGCCTGGAGGCGAGTCCGCCGGGCAGCGAGGCGGGGTGGGACCCGGCCGCCAGCACCACGTCCATGATCACGCGCAAGTACCTGCCGCAGCCGGCGTCGGCGGAGCGGAAGCTCGGCGTCAAGTCCGGAATTAGCAGCAGTCCGGCCGCGCGCTGGAAGGAGCGGTCCGCGCTGGGCAAGTCGGCGTTCAAAAATAGCGCGGGCCCTCGCTCGCGCGTGTCGTCGCTGACCGACCTGGACGACGAGGACACGCACAAGCCGCGCTCGAGCTCCGTGGACAGCGAGGAGTGCTTCAGCGACGAGGAGGCCGAGGCGCTGGCGCAGCTGATCACGGCCTCGCGCCGCCACGGCCGCGGGCAGACGCTGCCCGACGCGGTGCTGGAGGAGGAGCCGACGACGACCGCCACGTACGCCATCCGGGAGCCGGACCGCGCGGCCATGGCGGGCGTGGCCGCGCTGGAGCAGCGCATCCTGGACGCGCAGCGCGAGCTGCCGGCGCTGCTGGACGAGCTGCGCGCCGCCAAGGAGCACGCGGCGCGCGCCGACCGGGAGCTGCGCGAGTCGCGCGCACGCGTGGCGCGCTACCAGAAGGCGCAGGAGGCCGTGACGCGGGCCCTGCGCGCGGCGCGCGCCGCCATGGCGCAGCGCGAGTTCCTGGCCGCCATCCTGGAGCTGACGCGCGCGGCCGCCATCGAGCGCACGAACGCGACCGTGTGGTTCCTGCTGGCGCAGTGCCGGCTGCACGTGCGGCAGCTGGCCGAGGCCGAGGAGGCCTGCATGACGAGCGTGTCGCTGCAGCCGACGGCCGCGGGCGTCGCGCTGCTCGGCCAGGTGCTGCAGGCGCAGGGTCGGCACGACGAGGCCATCGAGTGCTTCACGTCGGCCTTGGGCCGCACCGAACTGCCCAGGTGATGCGCGGATCACATCGACATGTAACTGTTAGCTTTGACAATAACTTAACACGGAACCGTTTGAACGGGTGATTTTCGGAAGAAAGGCAGTGAAGTGGTCCATTCGACCGATACTGGGACCCAGTGTTGTCGTGTTTCTCTAACGAACATCAACCGTGCGAAAACGGATAAAGATCTCCTCACTTTGACAACTGCTGCAAACTATCCGCTCCGCGTCAGTTAGATGTCACCAACGCGACGCCCTGTTTCGCCCAGCCGCCATTTTCCCGCGCTTTCTCCACGTCTCGTCGGTCTCCGAGTCGGTCCCGAGTCGGTCTTCCTGCCTGCGTGCCTGCCTGCGTGCCTGCCTGCGTGCCTGCCTGTCTGTGAGCGATGGCGCGCGCGGCGGCGGACTCGGAGGACTCGGACTTTGGGCCGCAGCGCGCCAAGCCGGCCAAGAAGGAGCCCAAGGCCAAGAAGAAGCCAGCGGTGGACGCCAAGAAGAAGCTGGCAGCGGACGCGCGGAAGCGCGAGCGGGAGGAGCCGCCCCGAGACGCCGTGAAGAAGAAGAAGAAGGCGGCGCCCCCCGTCGTTGAGGCGGACGACCAGGTGGACCCCACGCTGCTGGAGGAGAAGTACCGCGCGCTCAAGAATGTGCGTCGCCCTCGCTCCACGCACCAGCGACGGCTGCCTGTCTGCCTGTCTTCCTGTACGCTCACCTTACCGTCCTGACCGTGGCAGGCGCGCGAGACGGACGCGGAGAGGCTGCTGCGCCAGGCGCGCGAGCTAGCCCTGGCCGAGCAGAAGACCCACGAGGCGCTGGTCGCGCGGCTGCGGAAGGAGATCACGGCGCTGTCGGCCAGGCTGGAGGACGAGGCGCAGGGCAGAAAGAAGGGCAGGGGGTCCGCGCACAGCAGCGCCGCGGGGGCCGACCCGGAGGCGCAGGCTCGGTGCGCTCGCTGTCTGTCATGCTTTCCGAGCGCCTCGGCGCCTGCTTACCCTTTTTGTGGTTGGCCGCCCGCAGATACGACACGCTCCAGCGGAAGCACAAGGACGTGCTGAGCGAGAACGCGACTCTGCGCGTGCGGATACAGGAGCTGGAGACGCACTTTGCGCAGTACAAGCGGAGCACCGGCCCGGACGACATGGTGATCGTCAATTCGGCCGCCAGCTCTGCTGAGACCGGTGCGTGCAGGACGCGGTGTACAGCTGCACCGGTAGTGTCTGACCCGACCATCGCGTGTATGCAGCGTGGAAGGCCAGCGAGGCGACCATGCAGCTCGCACAGGCGAACAAGGTGGGCGTGCTGCTGCGTGCTGCTTGCGCCTCGAGCCGCCAACTGAATTTGCGCTCTGCTGTGACCAGCTGCTGGAGCTCTACCGCCTTGTCACGTCGACGGACATCCGGCTGATCGAGGCGGCGGACGACGACGACGACAGCAGCGACAGCTACACGGACATTGCGTGCACGACGACGGACGGCGAGAGCGGCAAGCGCTTCAACTTCGAGCTGGCCGTGCCTGACAGCCGGGTGAGCGAGATCGAATACCTGCCGAGCGAGCAGCCGTCGGAAGACCTGAGCGTGCCGTCGTACCTGCAGGTGCGTCTTGCTAGCGTGCTGATGTTGGGAACTGGGCGAGTTCTGACGTGCTGTCTCTCGCTTCTTCACAGGACGAGCTGAGCTTCAGACGGTCCGAGATGACCAAATTTATGAGAACAGTGCTAGATGTGGTGATCAGGAAGAAGGCGGACGCCAAGAGGTGAGCGCCGGCCGTGTCGACGGGCGGTCCCAGCTCTGCGTCGCCTCCGGAGAGCGGAGAAGCACCCCACCAAAGTCAACGTGAGTCGTCATCTGTATCCTACATCGTTAGTCGATCGCTCAGCTACTCTAGAGTCGGATGGCCTTGTTGTTCACTGACGCCGCTATTCGGTCGCCACGGCGGCGTCAGCGGTGGCGGTCGAGGCGGTGGTCGCATCTGTCGGGGCTGCATCAGTCGACGTCGCGACCACGTCGGTTGAGTCGCCAGTCGCAGTTGCGGCCGCTGTCTCCCTTGCGGTCGCTTCAGTGGAGGCGTCGGCGTCGGCGTCGGCGTCGGCGCGCGCCGCCGAGATGGCGCGGAACTGCGCATACTCTTCCTTGCTGAGCAGCGACGCCTGGATCTCGGCCACCTCGATCTGCTTCGGCTGCGCGATGGCCAGGTAGCCCTCCGACAGCGGCTGCAGGCCGCACGCGTTATCCCCATCGTTAGCTACCACTCACGCCATTTCAAGCGAGCCAATCGACGGATCGACAAATCGACGACGGACGCACCTTGTCCAGCAGCAGCGACGGCTGGTCCAGCAGGCGCTCGTTGAACTCGAGCAGCGTGCCGCGCACGCAGCTGCGCAGCACGAAGACCTTGCCGCTGGCGCAGTGCACGTGGCACAGGATGGTCTGCGGCAGCAGGAAGGAGCCGCCCTTCTTCTTCTTGCCGCTCACGCGGCTGTCCAGCACGTTGCTCGTGAACTCGACGCGCGCCACCTGCTCGCGCATGACCGGGTGGCTCTCGGCCACGCCAATCTACCGCGATAAAGCACCCCCACACACCGTGAGCCCCCGACCGCGACTTCGCTAGGGAATCCACCACACCAGCACACGCACCACGCACAGCCGGTTCGAGTGCATGTGCACGAACTGGTCCTCCATGGGCTTGCCCATCGTGTCGCACGAGAAGAGCTGCGTGTAGTAGCGCTCGACCATGCTCCCGCGCAGCGACGCGGCGCCTGCCTGCGCCTGGAAGCGGCCCTCCGCGCGGCTGACCACCTGCTCGCGGATGAGCTGGCGCTGCGCCGCCACCGAGGCCATGCCCGCGTCCGCCACCTCGCCGCTGCGGCGCGGAATCAGATCGGTCGGTCAGTCTGTCGACAGATGCGAGAGTCGATGATGATGGCGCGCACGCACCGGCCGTGCGCGAACTTGCAGTCCGGGAACGGGCAGCCGCCCGGCTTATCGAAGTGCTTGCACAGCGCCGTCTTGCGCAGCCGCTCGCGCCGCTCCACCTTGCGCCGCTTGGGCCCTCCGCCCGCCGCCATCGTGGTCGCTTCCGCCTCCGTCATCGCCTTGGCCGGTCAAGTTGTGTGGGGACGGGTGGCGGCGCGCGGCGACTCAGATCTGAGTAAAGCAGACTCAGACGAGCGGTGCTTGACCGCGTTGACGTTGGCCACCAGACGCATTGATGTCGTCTAGGGTATGTTCACAACACCGAGATGCGTCTATGGAAGTCATTCATTGGTCTTGACCGGCGTCTACAGCAGCGAAGACTGGTCCCAAGCCGAGGTGGCCGCTGGATGAGAGGGGCAGGCTCAGGGGATCTCGCGGTAGGGCGACACGTCGCGGTAGCACGCGTCGAAGACCTTGTCGAGGCACTCGTCCTCCTTGCCCTGGCACGCCTCGTTCTGCATGATGGACAGCTTGGCGCGTCGCCGCGTGCAGATCTGGCGCCGGCGTTGGCGTCAGTCTATGGCTCGAGACATCCGCTGTTGCTAGGGATGCGAGACGCACCTGGTGCTGCTTGGCGATGTTGAAGTTCTTGCGCATGAACTCGTACTTCCAGTTGCAGTCGCCGCTCAGCGCCGCCGCGCGCACCTGCAGCCATCCACAAGCAGGCGGGCGGTAAGTCGGTGTCCACCGAGAGCCTTCCACGTCGTCGACAGGCTGGACGCGCACCTCGCTGCACGCGTGGTGCTCGCAGTTGTTCCAGTCCACCTTGGCGCGGCAGTGGTCGAACGCGTGGATGAGCTCGTGCGCGAGTGTGCGGTCCATCCACTCCTGGTCCGGGATGCGGTTCTGGCACAGTACGACCTGCGTTGGCATGGGCATTAGCGTCCGGTTGGGTCAGCCAGCAGTCCGTCTGTCGGTCGGTCTGTCGCCGGCCTCGACACTGCCGCAACAGCAGCAGCGGCAACGCACCCCGGGCTGGCCGTCGTCGCCGACCTGGAAGCCGCCGTTGATGGCGCCCTCGCAGTCCACGCTCGAGTAGAAGCCCGCCTGCGGCTTGCAGCCCATGCGCTCCATGGCGTCCACGAGGAACTTGACGCGCGGGCCTGT
The DNA here is from genome assembly GCA_023338125.1 of Phytopythium aichiense. Taxonomy (NCBI): domain Eukaryota; phylum Oomycota; class Peronosporomycetes; order Pythiales; family Pythiaceae; genus Phytopythium; species Phytopythium aichiense. The sequence continues at coordinate 7,575 of JAADYH010000274.1, forward strand.
CGACACGAGAGCGTCAGCGTCAGCGTCCGCGGTTCGCCTAGGCCCCGACCCAGCGGGAGGGAGGCCGGCACGTCCAGCCGCCTACACTTGTCGAGCGCCTTCTCGCGCATATCCTCGCAGCGGCTGTGGCGCGCGGCCTCGTCACTCGGCGTGCCGCCCACGAGGCTCTTGATCGCCTCCATCGTCGTTCCTCCGGCTTTGGTGGGTCAGGTGCTCCGTCGCCGGCGGGGGCCACTGATCGGGTGGCGCACAGCGAGCGGTGGTCGACGAGCACCTCGACACGCAGGCATGGCGTGTGTTGCCAAGTATGGAGGGATTGGGGCGCCAGAGCACCAGGGCGTCGTGGGCACTGACTGAATGTGATGATGCGATGGCAGCACGTTCACTGAGCGGAACAGAGAGAGGAAGAGGAGGACGCAGAGCACGAGAGGAGAGACGCAGACGAGAGGAAAGAGGCAAGGAGCACGAGCGTGGGGTGGGGGGCAAGGGGCGACCCGGCGGCGGGTCGCGCGGCCCGGGCGCGGACGTGGCCGTGGGTCTGTCTATTCGAGCTCGACGACGCCGCCGACCTCCTTGAGCTTGTTGATGATCTCGTCGGCCTCGTCCTTCTTGACGTCCTTCTTTAATACACTGGGAGCGCCCTCAACGAGCTCCTTGGCCTCCTTCAGGCCCAGCCCCGTGATGGCGCGCACCTCCTTGATAATCTTAATCTTGCTCTTGGCGTCGAAGCTGGCCAGCTTGACGTCGAACTGCGTCTTCTCCTCCTTGGGCTCCTCGGCCGCGGCCGCGGGCGCCGCGCCGCCGCCGAAGCCCGTCGTGAACGCCGACTCGGCGATGCCGAACTTCTCCTGCTCATGGGTCATTCGGTGTGTTCGTCAGTCAGTCTGTTGTTTGTCTGTGTGCTCCCGCAGTCCTCCCTCCTCAACAACAGCAACAGCAACAGCAACAGTCACGGCAACGGACCTGGATGGCGGTGGACAGCTCAGCGATCTCGACCATGTTGAGCTCGAGGATCTGGTCCAGCACGGTCTGCACCTTGGGCGAGAGCGCCAGCTCCTCCTTGGCGTCCGCGGGCGCCTCGGCCGAGAAGAAGGCCACCTGCGAGAGGCGCGCCGGGTTGGCCGCGCGGCGGGCGACCACGGCGCGCTGGGCCACAACTCGGGTGGCGCGCGCGAGCATCGGGGCGGTCGGCAGATCCTACAGGCGGCAGGGAGCGGGAGCGGGGCGACCGAGCAGCGGGGGCTTCCAGCGTCCGGCGGGTTCCTCTTGTGGGGTGCGGCGACAATCGGGGGGCGGCGCGCCGAATCGGTGGCCAGCAACCAATGCGACGGGATTTCGCCCAATAGGCGCGCTCTATTTGATTTCCAACCAATCCCAGTGTTGAAACGATTTGTTTTTGACCAATTGACGCGCGATGTGTCGGGTTACATGACTCAAGCATCCCTGTTCGTTCGTAAATGATGTGGTTACACTAATCAATGGACGTTGGGGTTGTGAGCGACAATCTTGATGCCGCACGGGTCCTCGATGAACGTCTCTCGATGAACGTGCAGTCGTCGCCGACGCAGCTGGCCTCCTCCTCCTTGGACGGGCGGTAGCCTATGTGCACCTCGTCGTAGTCGTAGGCGATGCGTCGAGGACTGCGGACTTACGTGCCCAGACGGCGCTTGCATCGGTGGTTTGATGCTGCTGGTGCTGCGGATGCTGCTACTCCTGCTGCTGGTGGTAGTGCTGGACTTGGCGGTTGACAACGGCGCACGCAGCCTCGACGCGCACACATTGATCGCTGTGCGCGCGTCCCTCTAGCTGACACACAGGGTCTGGCGGATGGCGCGGCTACCGAGCTGCTGCCAGGCCACACACGATCCGCGCCACCGGCATTGCTGCTGCACTGGGCGAGACTGGGCGACCACTGGTGTCAACGGCGCACACCGACAAGCAAATGGCGAGCAACGACCGGGAGAAGAACGACCGACTCGAACCGACTGGTCGAGCGGCAGGATTGTGTCACAACAAGAACTTCCTGCGACGTCTCCCGTTGCATGCGTTGCGATTGGAGGTTGCTTCAGAGCGACTTTTCCTTCGGAGCACCATGCAGCGTCCGAGTGGAGGCCAGTTATTCATCGGGCGGCCAGTTGGTGGCCACGACCATTGAAGGTACTGTGGAGTGTCATATGGATCGCGAAAATTATGTCATGTGTGGACGAAATGCCGCCCCCAATACCATTCCCACTCGTGGTCTCCACTCGGAAAAGTTCGCCGAGTGATACAGTGCCGTGGATCGATCGTATGTCAATTGACATGCAGGCCGGATGCGAAATGGGTTTAATGTGTCAGCAGCTTCTCGCGATGATCCAACTCGACGGCCACTTGATCTGGTAGCCGCATGTTTCGGTGGCATGTTTGCGTTGAACCGGCTAACCACTCATCAGAATGGCAATTCTAGGCATTGGAGATGGGTTTTCAACACGTCAGCTGTCCCCAGTGTCTGTTCAACTTGAGCGGTAGAAACTCGACCCAATTGAACATACGCCTATGACCGCGTCGCTTACTTCGCTTGAGCATACGAGACGAGATGAGTTACTGCTGGTCGTCATAACCCCACCACCAGCGGTACAAGGAGGCGTCTTGGTCACCAGCGACCATCATCCTCTTGAATCGTTTGCTTATTGTGTATGGCCCATTCCTTTGCTGGTTTGAGCGGGAACCGATCATGCAAGGTAGGTCGCGAACTCATGGTTGAGGATACTTCGTACGCAACCCAACGGCGTGGGAGTTGCTCCCACGCCACAACAAACGAGTGTCCCCCACGTGATGTAGAGTGAGTAGAGAGGTGTGGAGCAGAGGGATACCCAAGACCAAGGACGGACGCTTTTCGCAGTGCTATTTCTACCACTTGCGATGGTTCACTGTGACGGTCGCCAAACTGCTGCATCCTCCGAGCTGGACTGGATCGTGAAAGGTTGCGACGTTGGAGTGCGGGTTACATCATACTAACGAGTAGATACCAAACGTGTGACACCATGTGCCGTGGGACAACGCAGCGAATGAATGGCACACGTGACACTAGCATCGACACATGTACAAGATCTGATGACAGCTCGTCGCTCCAATGTGGAGCCACTGGATCGTCCGAATTGGCCTGGCTCGTGTAAAGGTTGCGAGCTCAAGTTGAAGTTGGGGTTACGTCACAGCCCAGCACGAGTCGAGAGCAAGTGTGTGCAGCGATGTGGCGTGAAGGAGAGCAATCGGGTCCGCTCAATGCTCACTGGGAGGTCTGACTGAATGATGACTCGTCATGAGTGGTGGAGACCCGCAGGATTTCCAGGAACCGAGCGTACCCCCTCTGTACCCCTTTCGTCACCCTTTCGTCACTCTTCCCGAAACAGTAACCCCGCACGATTCGCGTCCAGCGTAACCTTCCTGGAACCTCAAAACAGTCGACTTGCATGCCCAGCGAACGAATGCATTCGGGCCGAAGGTGTCGATGGTGCGCGCGCCTTGTGCGGGCCCCCCACCGCGCCACGGTGGATGCCGCTCGCGCGAGTCCATGATCGCCCCATCCAGCTCGGGCCCTCGCTGCCTCCATAACCAACGTCCAAGCTGGGACGCGGCCGCAGTCCCCATCAATCAATTTGCTGGATACTCGGAGGCGTTCTCGGAGACGGCGACCTGGACATGATGGGCGCCGACGCCTGGACACGATGGCAACCGATGCCTTCACCACCGCCGCCAGCGCTTGAGCTCGCCCATTCCGGATTCCTCCTCCTCGCGCTCCAGCTCCAGCTCTCCTCGCTCCAGCCCTCCCAGCACCCGACCGACTGCACCAGCCCTTCTCTGCTGCTGCCTCCGACACCGTCAAGACCTAGTCCATCCTCTAACTAGACGAGATGGCTCCCCTCCGCTCCACTGAGTCCGCTTCCAGCCACGCGCGTCTGCCCTGGATGGCCCCCGCTCCGCAAGCTGCCGCCCAGCCGGTCGAGACCCTGGCCGCACGCCCCGTGGCCGTGATCGCGGACGACTTTGAGCCAGGCGCATCGCGCCGCATCCTGAGCCGTCGCCAGCGCGCTGTCTCTGGTGCCAGCGCCGCTGTCAGTGACAGCGACAGCCTCAGCGTCGACAACAGCGACATCGTCAGCGAGGCGGTCTGCGACTTTGTCAACGACGTCGTCCGTGATGTTATGAGCGACATGGTGAGCAAGGTCGCCAGCACCGACGCTCCTGCCTGCGCTGCTCCTAGCTCGATGCCTGTCGGTGCTACGGTCGCCATGGGCAGCGACAACACCGCCGGCGAGAGCAAGATCATCTTCTTGGACACCGCCACTATCGCCAGCGACGTCGTCAGCGAGGTGGCAACTGCGTTCGTGAGCGACGTTATCAGCACGACTGTCAGGAATGCTGTCGACAGCATCGTCAGCAGCGTCCCCGCCGTTGTTCCCGCCGTCATCTCCAGCGACATTGTCCGCGACATCGCCGACGGCATGGTGAAGAATCTCGTCGGCGACATCATCAGTGGTGCCGTCAACAGTGTTGTCAGCGAGATTGTCGACCTCAACGCCAGTGTCAACACTCCCACCTCAAGTGGACACGTGGATGCAAGTGCCTTCGTTGGCGGCGTCTTCAGCATTGCTGTCGACAACGCTGCAAGCCAGATCGACAGCCTCGTCTCCATAGACACTACCAGGGATGCCGCTGACGGGGTCACCGATACCGAGAGCAACATCATCAGCTCAACTGTTAGCGTTGTTGCCAGCAACATCGCCGATGAGAACTTGTGCGCCGTTGCTACCGATCACGGCGTCTGCAAGAGCGACATCGAAACCTCCAATTACACACCGATCACCTCTGCGACCAACCTCATCAACTACATGGTTGAAGACGTCGTAAGCAACTTCTTCAGCGACTTCTTCGGCACCAGCAGCGGAGCCGGCAGCATTACAAGCGCCAACTCTTCCATCGCTTCGAGTCCCAAGAGCACCGGCGGTGACATCGTCAACGCCGAAAACTGTAGTGCCATCAGCCCAAGCGTTGCTTCCAGCCCCATCGTCAACGTCAGCGTCTGTGCTACCGTTTCCAAGAGCAGTGGCGCCATCGAGCTCGAGATCCCGCTCTTTATCTGTCCCCAAGCTGACAGTGAGCACGATATCAACAGCAAGACGAGTGATGATGCCCGCGAGTCCGTGCTGCAGTGGCTGACCGACGATAGCGTGGTCGACCAAGTGCTCGCTGGATGCCCCGACAGCAATGCTGACTGGACTGTCACACGCGATAACCTGCTGGGCCGTCGTACCGGGGCTGGATCCACGCCCGCAAGTGCTACACGCCAGGCGATGGACCACGTTCGCGAGCTGATGGAGCGTTGCGCCGAGAGCGGTGAGTCTCTGGCCCTGGTGCTTGCGAAAGCTTTCGTCCAACAAGCTGCCGACACGCACTCGCTGCTGGATGACATCGCGTTCACTACTGAGAGGCTGACATCCGAGCTGAGGTCCACGGAAGTAGTACTGAGGACGTATCGAGACGTTGGCATGCGCAATGCCGCCAAGATCGATCGGCTGGAGGCTGAACTACAGCGGCTGCAGTCTAAGTCGCCGCCACCCCAGCAGTCGGCGCAGCGGCAATACCCACAGCACCAGAAGGTTGATCACGCTCAAGCCAGCAAGCGTCAGAACAAGACCGATGGTCTCGACTGCCGCGTGCTCAAGATGAATAGTGTTCTGAGCGAATCATCGAAGGTTGCGGCGACCGCGGATTCTCGCCGTCAAGCTCGAGATGCGCGTTTGAACGCGATGCCGGCGACACTATTTACCTCGGTCGACGGCCCAGCAGGATATCTACGCAGATTGAAGAGCGGCGCATTGGATGGTTCGTCTCCGTCTTCGCCTCCGGCTCCTGCTTCTCGCTCAATGACATCAACTGCACTCGTCGTTTCAGCGACATCGAGCAAGGGGTCGCAGAAGCCACTGCAAGAGCCGATGCACGAGCCCGTGGACGAGGAGGGGCAAGAGACGAAGCCGACCAAGGAGGAACATCTGACCATCGTCGGTGAGCCCGTCCGCCCAACTTTGCCCGTGTCATCGGCCCCTGCCAAGATCATCCAGCTTCCTCGATGCACTGTATCTCGAGGTGATGCGTCTGCTGTGTCTGAGCGAAGTCAAGGACCGCAGAAGCAGAAGCAGAAGCTGGCGCAACAGCAGTCAGCAGCATACTGCTCGGCTCCAAAGACGAGTGCGACTGAATCCACCACGAAACCGCTGCAGCCGAGCCGTATCCCTCGCAGAACGATCGCGGCGTCGGCGCCGACCCACCCGTTGGCTCCAAAGACGAGAGCAGACGCCGCGACCCCGCAGCAGGCGAATCTCAAGACGAATGCAGCGGGAGGCGTCACCAAACAGCTGCAGCCGAGCCGGATCCCTGGTAGAACGACTGGCACTCCGACGTCCATCCGCCTGCAAACTCTCAAGACAAGTGCAGCGGACACCGCCATCACCACCGCCACACTTCAGCAGCCGAGCCGCATTCCTCGCAGAGCGGCTGGCGCAACCGTGGCGGCCCGCTCTCTGGACTTCAAGACGAATACAGTGGAAGCAGCTAAACCGCATCAGCAACCGAGCCGCATCCCTGCTCCATCGGCGGTCCGCCCTTTGACCTCCAAGACGAGGGACAGTGGCGCTGCGTCTCCGCAGCCTAGCCTCATTCCTCGTAGAACGACTGGTGCGCCAGCGTCGGCCCGCCCTCAGGTGTCTCGAACGGCTCGTAGATGACGAAGGCACCCCAGCGGCCTCGACTGTCGCTGACGTCCCCAAATCAGTCGCAAGTAGCACACATGTAGCATTGAAGTCTGCGTGAGCATCCGACGCGTATGTCCCGGCATGAATTAGCTGGAGTCATAGTCGTAAGAACCAACCGTTTGCCTTGATTTCTTTGGTGAGCACGGTGATCTGAAGGAAAAGTCTCCCTGAAGCAACCTCAAATCGCCACGCTTGCCGCAGGAGACGTTGCCGAGAGTTCTTGCTGTGACACGATCCCGCCATTCGATCAGTCAGTTCAAGCTTGTCGTTCTGCTTCCGGTCATCGCTCGCCAGATGCTTGGCGGGGCGAGCCGTTGACACCAGTGCCCGCCCAGTGTCGCCCCGTGCAGCAGCAATTCCCGTGGCGCGGATGGCCTCGTGGCCAAGCCCGATGAGGGACCGTGTCCAGGCAATCATGAGCCCCCACAGGAGTCCGTGTTCTCCTACCAAAAGCCGGAGCCTGGGTGCGCGTCCTGGTCGCCCGTGACCAGTACAGCCGCCACGATCGTGGCAGTGCTCATGCCAAGGCGCGGGCCTCGTCCGCCATGTCCCGAGTTGCCGTCCGACTTCGCGTGGCGCCTTGACACCGAGTTGGCCGCCCGTCTCGATGCCGCGCACGGTCGAGTATCCAGGAATGGACAAGTTGAAGTGGATTTGGGTGGAGAGGGGCTACTGTTCGGGTGGCTACTGTTCCGGGTTGTATGATACAGCTGAAGCGGGTTTTACTATGGGATAGCTGTTGCATGAAACAAACGTTTGTTTCGTCGTTAAGACCATTTTTGTCTGATTTTGTGAAATAGAAAATGGAGCGACTCTTGTGGCACGCAAACCTTTGTGAATGAATTCGAAACAATATTCATTCGCAAAGGCTATATAGAATAACAATAACAAAATAAAGTGAAGGTCGTCCGCTGCCAGACTGCCACGGGGCTTCCGCTCGGCTCTCGGATCCTCATCCGTGGCCATTTCATTTCCCTTGGACGCCTGCAACGCGCTCGCGTGTGACACTCGTGAGACTCAAGCGTCGGCCTCTCTCGCTCCCTCTCCGCCTCGGAATGAAGCTCTCTAATGCATTGGCGGCGGCGCTGGGCGCGCTGGTGGCGCTGACCGGCGTCGCGCGCGGCGAGGTGGTCAACCACTCGGTCAAGCGGTCGCTCGACCTGACGCGGCACGTGGTGCGCGAGACGACCGAGATCCGCTTCTCGGATGCCGAGAGCGCCGTGGACGAGTACCGCGTGTCCTTCCCGGCGCACCTGGGCGAGCGGCTGGCGCACCTGGCGGCCAAGTGCGGTAAGACGGCGTGCGAGGTGGTGCCGGTGGACGGCGACGAAGCCGCCACGTACGCCGTGGTGCTCAAGGAGAGCGTGCCGCGCGGGCAGGAGTTCTCGCTCAAGCTGACGGCGCACTACTCGCGCGCGCTGACGCCGTTCCCGGCCGAGATCACGCAGCGCGACGAGCAGCTCGTGGTCTTCGAGGGCAGCCACGTGCTGCGCTCGCCCTACCGGACGGAGACGCAGACCACCAAGGTCAAGCTGCCGTCGGGCCGCGTCGAGAGCTTCTCCCAGGTCGAGCCCGTGGCGCGCAAGGCTGGGGTCATCACGTACGGCCCGTACGCGGACGTGGCCCCCCTGGCGGCGCCCGACCGGTCGCTGCGCGTGCACTACAAGAACCACTCGCCGTTCCTGACGGTCTCCAAGCTCACGCGCGAGGTCGAGGTGTCCATGTGGGGCCGCGTGTCCATCGAGGACGTGTACGACCTGGAGCACTCTGGCGCCAAGCTCAAGGGCGGCTTCTCGCGCTACGACTACCAGGCGCTGCACCAGAAGAGCGCCTCCTTCTACGACCTGCGCGCGCTGCTGCCCGCCGACGCCGTCAACGTGTACTACCGGGACCAGATCGGCAACGTGTCGACGTCGCGCCTGCGCGCCACGCCCACGCACAAGGAGCTCGAGTTCAAGCCGCGCTTCCCGCTCTTCGGCGGCTGGAAGACGCAGTTCTACTTCGGCTACTCGGTGCCCACGCACTCGGTGCTCTCGCGCTCGGGCAACGCCTTCAAGCTCGAGGTGGACTTCTCGACGCCCATCGAGGGTGCCGCCGTGGACGACCTCACGCTCAAGGTCATCCTGCCCGAGGGTGCCACCAACGTGCAGGTCAGCCTGCCCTTCGCGGTCGACAGCATCTCGGACGCCACGCGCCAGACGTACCTGGACACGCCCGTCTTCGGCCGGCCCGTGGTCGTCATCGACAAGAAGAACGTGGTGGCCGCGCACAACGTGCCCTTCGAGGTCACGTTTGACTTCCCGCAGACCTTCATGCTGCACGAGCCGCTGCTGCTCGTCTCGGGCTTCATGGCCTTCTTCCTCGTCTGCATGCTGCTCTTCCGGCTCGACGTCAGCCTCGTGCAGTCGCCCGCCCCGGCCGCCAAGAAGCCCAAGGCCGAGTAGGCCTGCAAGCCTTCCGCCGACCGACCGAGGGGCCGACCGAGGGGCCGACCGAGGGACCGAGCGACCGTCGACTGACTGCGTGACAGAGTGCGTGCGTGTCGAGTTTGCATCGCCGCCCAAGACGAGCGCGCCGGCGACAATACACACCGTTCCGTTCCATGATGGCATCCCCCCTATTGTCTCTGCTTGCATGGCTCTCTCTTTCTCTCTCACCATGACATCTCTCACCACGTGAACATGCGCTGCAAGCGCTCATTAGAACAGTCAGCACCTCCTCATCCGAGTAACAAGAGAGAACACGAGTCGCTGGCTTTGAGCGCAGTGTATTCGTTTGAGTTTGCCTGCCGTCAGGTGCCTGCGCGGCCGAGTGGCAGCAGAAACAGCCCGGGAACCATCCTACTACCGCCACCAGCAACGCGGGCTCGGCACCAAGCGCACCAGAGCGCTAGCTCCAATGAGCAGAAGACGACTAAGCGCGGTTCTGGCGGGCGAGCGGGCCAAGGAACTTGGCCTTCTCCTCGAGCGTCTGGAAACGGCCGTGGCCGAACTTGGACGACGTGTCGATGAACTTGAGGTTGATCTCCTCGAGCGCCGAGCGCTTCGTGTGCACCAGCAGCGACTTGCGCAGGGTGAGCGCGCGCTTCTTGGTGCCGACGATGGCGCCCTTGATCATGAGCCAGTCCTCGTTGATCACACCGTAGTGCGGGAAGCCGCCCAGGGGCGTGATGCTCTTCTCCGTCAGGTCCTGCTCCGTCATGCACGACTTGTCGTCGCCCGCGGCACCGATGCGGTAGATCTTCTTGTTGATCTCCGTACGGTGGTGGTAACCGTGCTGACCAGCGCGCGGAACCGTGAAGCGCACGCGCGACGGGTGCCAGGCACCGATACAGGCGACCTTGCGCAGACCGCGGTGGGTCTTACGCGGCAGGCGGGTGACGCCCCAACGCGTGATGACGCCCTCGATACCGTGACCCTTGGTGACGCCGATGACGTCGATCATCTCGTCCTTGGTGAAGACGGCCGTGACCGGCACCTGCTTCTCGAAGAGCGACTTGGCGAAGTCGACCTTGTCGGCCACGGCGCCGCCGTTGACCTGCACCTCGAGCAGGTGGGCCTTCTTCTGGCGCAGGTTCACCTTGCGGATCTGCGTGTGCGCGAGCACGCGCACCACCTGGCAGTACTTCTTGATGCGCGTGAGCTCGTTCTCGATGTCCGCGGGCGCCGTCTGGTACTTCTTGGCGTACTTGGTGAAGGCCTTTCGCTTCGACTTGTACCAGTTCTTGTAGAAGCGACGCTTGACCTCCTCGCTCAGGTGCTCGGCGAACACCGTCGTGAGCGTGCGCAGGCCGCGCGGCGTCTCCACGTAGCCGACCACGCCGACCACGACCATGGGGGGCGTCTCGACGATCGACACGGCCTCCACGACCTCCTTCTTGTGCACCTTGGAGCCCGGGCGGTCGACCTCACGCACGATGTGCGTCATGCCGGCCTTGTAGCCCATGAAGGCCGTCAGGTGCGGCGCCTTGGACGCGTCATCGCGCGCGAACTTGCGAACGCGGCCGCGGTGGTGCTTGGTGCGCTTCTTGGGCAGGAAACCCAGGTGGCCGTGACGCGGCGCCTCGAACTTACGGTGACCCATAGCGACAGAACACTGCGAATCTCAAACTAACCGACACCAGCGGCTTCATGCTCCATGTTCGAGCCAATCGAGGGGGAGCGCTGCAGGCCAGCCAATTCCCTCGCGGGTCTCAACTCATGAATTACGACCCGTTCCTGTTCGGCCCGACCCGCTCCTGTCCGACCCGACCCGCTCCTGTCCGACCCGACCCATTTCGATGGGCAGATCACTCGCAACCACACTCAACACGGAGGGTGGACCACCTCACTTGCGAAATACATCGAGAGCGCTCTGCCAGCGTGGCCATGAGGACCAAGACGATGGCGACTGATGGCGCTGACGGCACGGCCGAGAGGCCAACGGTGGCCGCTAGCACGGATACCAAGTGGCTGGCGGTCCGAGCTGCTCGCATGGAGACCAAGAGACCGGCGATGGCCATGGACATGGAGACCAAGAGCCAACCAGCGTCAACCGCTTCTGGAAGCGGTTGAGTGCCTTGGAGAAGTTGGCCCCCTGCTGCTTGTTCTTGGTCGAACGTGTCCATACTGGCGCACTCCACGTCGAACATAGCCACGACCTCGCCGGCGCCAACCTACTCGACGTCCTCCGTCTCGTTTGAGTGCATCTTGGCCAGCCGCGGCACCTTGACGTGCTTCATGTCGCTCATGTTGTAGAGGAGGCCGCCGCGCTTGAGCGTGCCCGAGTAGATGCGCATGTACGTAAGCAGCCCGAACTTGCCCTCCTCGAGCTTGAAGGCGAGCTCCAGTAGCAGCGCCGCCGGCGAGCACGGCACGCTCACCCTCACCTCGTTCTGGCTCTGGTCCAACGCAAAGTTGGCGTCGACGACGCGCTCGAGGTCGTTTTCGGCGCCGATGGGAACCTGCAGCGCGTGCGCGTTGAGCTTGGAGCTGCTTGCGCAAGTCCTGGATGACCGACCTTCCACGGATTGGCGCCCATGCGATCGAGCTTGTTGATGAAGGCCACGCGCGGCACGACGTAGCGGGTCCGAGCGGGAAGAAGGACGCGAAGGCGAGCCACAGCGCGCGAGCTACTGCTACTAGCAGTTCATCTGCTTGTCGACCGTCAGCGACTGGCTCTGCACGCCCGAGGCACCGCAGAGCACGAGCACCCCGGTGTCCAGCACGTGCAGCGCGCGCTCGACCTCGATGGCGACGTCGACGTGGCCGGGTGTGTCGATGATGTTCGAGTCCTTCCACGAGTTGGTGGGGCCCGACTGGATCGTGACACCCTTCTCGCGCTCGAGCTCCACCGAGTCCATCTTGGTGCCCTCGCTCCAATAGGAAAGTTCATGTAACCAGGGTTAGAATGGGTTACACTTGACGAAATCCCTATTTCCACCAATCGTGCGCGCCGCTGTCTCCGAAACTTCAATGTATCTGTTTATAGAGTGCACATGACACAGATGAAAATATCGATAATTGCCTGTGTAATCCAATACGAGAGATATTGAAAATGGGAGGATTGGTACGTTGTCATCACGTCGAGCTTTTGACCTCTTCAATTTCATTTTCATCTCGCTCAGGTCCGTAAAGTTGGACACTCCAGACCCAAGCGAGTGAAAACTAAGGATAAGAGGTAATCATACACGTTGGCTGCATAAAACCTGCATCTGACTCGATTACAAGAGCTCTTTGTCTCGAGCATATAATCCGACCCTCTTGAAACAGATAGCACATAGGGGAGTTTAGGTCAGGGTTGTGGCTCGCGAGGCATTCATTCTGCAAATGGGGTATACCGGCTACCGGTAACTGGCTACCGGTAGCCGGCTACCGGTATGCCGGTATGCGTTATGACGGCACTGTGTGGCGACGACTCATATCAACTGGAGGCGGTCATGGGTGCGGACCCGATGGAGGCGATCCTGGCGTCCATGGCGGCGGCCACGGGCAACGCGGCGCCGGCGGCGGCTGCGCGGCGGGTCGAGGAAGCCACTGAAAAGCCGCGGGCGGCCTCGTCGGGGCTCAAGCGCGCGCGGGAGGGCGGCGCAGAGGGAGACGCCGACATCTGGAACCCGCGCGTGGAGCAGGAGGTGGCGGACGAGTGGCTGGCGGCATCGGCGGCGGTGGCGGCGCAGGTGACGCCGGTGGTCGAGATCGCGCGGCAGCAGGCGGTGCGGCAGCTGTGTGCGCGCATCCGGCGCACCGGCGAGGAGCTGGGCATCGCCAAGCTGCCGAACGCGGCGTTCGAGTCGTGGCAGTTGTCTGCGCGGCTGGCGGCGGGCGAGGCCGACGCGCCGACCGACCCGCTGCTGCCGCATGCCGAGAGCGACTACGGCGGTCTGCTGGAGGAGCTGGTCAAGGCCGGCGCACCCAAGCCCGCGGCGCGCAAGGCCTGCAAGGCGCTGGCCAAGGAGGCGGACCGGCTGCTGCGCAAGTTCCGCCAGCACGACGCGAGCGGAAGCCAACGGCGGCACGTGCGGCTGGCGCGCGACAGCGACGGCTTCTGCCGGCTGACGTACGGCAAGGTCGAGGTGAAGCTCACGGATGCGCACCTGGCCAAGCTGCGCGCCATGTTCGCCCGGCGGCGCGAGGGCGGTGGCGACGGCGAGCGACTGGCCCCGCGGGACGAGCGCGACCTCCAGAGCGCGCTCTTCTGCCTGCTGCTGCGCTACGACTCGCTCGACGGCGGCGGCTTCCAGGTGAGTTGCGGCGGCGCCGAGAGCGCGGAGATGCGGCACGGACACTTACCTCGTTGCCGCTTGGGGCTGGATGCAGGCGGCGCTGAACGAGGAGTGCTTCGACGCGCTGCTGGAGCACTTCGACTGCAAGATGGAGTGCTTCGCGTCGCCGCTCAACTCGCGGTACGCGCGCTTCTGCAGCGCCTTCGAGGACACGGACCGCGCGTTCGGCAGCGTCGGCAGCTTCTTCGACTTCTCGCCGCGCGCCGGGTGCTTCGAGGCCAACCCGCCGTTCATCCCCACGGTGATCAAGCGCATGGCGGAGCACATGACGGCGCTGCTGGAGCGCGCGGACGGGCCGCTCGCCTTCATCGTCATCATCCCCGCGTGGCAGGAGACCGAGGTGCGCTCGCTTGCTGGCTGGCCGGTTGCTTCCTTGCTTTCGTCTTGTCGACAGAGGCGCTCACCGTCGTGTCCGATCCGACCCGCAGGGCTGGCAGCAGCTGTACAAGAGCCGCTACAACCAGAAGCACGTGCGCATCGCGCAGAAGGAGCACGGGTACTGCGAGGGCAAGCAGCAGATCCGCAAGACGCGCTGGCGCATCGCGTCCTTCGACACGAGCGTCTTCTTCTGGCAGAACGCGCGCGCGCAGACCAAGTGGCCGGTGACGGACCGCGCCATCGCCGACCTCAAGCGTGCCTTCCAGTCCAAGCAGGCGGAGGAGCGCGACGCCAAGGGGCTGCGGCACTCGGGCAAGCGCGTCAAGGCAGCTGCGCAGTAGACAAGCAGCAGCAAGAACACGCCCACGAAATAGCGCAAACACGCAGCATACCATTCACGTTCCACGCACTTGCTGAAGCGGCCGACGCACTTGGATCTAGGTCTGAGACGCGTCGACGCCCTCCTCCTCGGCCATGATGTTGGCGATGAAGTCCAGCGACTCCTGCTTCTGCATCGAGTAGACGTTGCTGATCTTGTTCTGGTAGCCGATGCCGTAGAACTTGTCCGCGATGTTCACCAGCTCGGGCCGGAACGTCGACGTGATAAACTGTCAGCCAGGACACCCATCAGTTAGTGACGACCCATTGGAAGACGAGTGGCACGCCATCATTGTCAACACAAAACCTACCTGCGCAGGGTTCTCCGAGGAATGCGCTTGGCGATGGATTAGCGCTGCCACGGCCGCGCGATGCGTCGAGTCCAGGGCCTGGTCGATCTCGTCGAAGAGGTAGAACGGGGCGGGGTCGCAGCGCTGGATCGCGAAAATGAACGCGAGCGCAACGAGCGACTTCTGCCCGCCCGACAGCTGCTGCATCAGGTATGAATCGCCCTCACCACGGAAGTTCACCTTGATCTGGACACCCGAGTACGTGTCGACGATGTTTGCACTCGCACTCGCCGCATCGTTTGACGAGTCGGCTGCAACCAGAATCATCTTGCCATCGCCGGTCGGCACCAACTCGCGAAAGACCTCCGAGAAGTGTCCAGCGACGCCCTTGAACGTCCGCAGAATCGCCTCGTCCTTTCGCTTGTCCAAGACGTCGATGAGATCCTTGATGGAGTTGTAGCCCTCGTCCAGCTCCCGCTTCCGGTCCAGCAGAGTCGAACGCTGCTCGTTGAAGCTCACGTACTGGTCGAGTGCCTTCTTGTTCACGTGGCTGTACTTCTTGAGCTTGTCGTTGCGCACGTTGAACTGCTTGACCGCTTCCCCAAGGGAAAGATCCTTGAACTTGTCGAGCTCAGAGATTGGCAGCGTGCCCAGTTCGCGAATGTCTTTCATCGCATCATCGCGTTTCTGCAGAAGCCGACGACGATTGCCCATGATCTTCTCAGCGCGCCGATTCTCAAGCTGAATCTGGTCGTTGAGAGACGTCTCCTCGGCGTTTAAAGTCTCCACCGTTGCCCTCTCACTCGCGATGGCATCCTCCAGAGCTGCAAAGTCCGCCTCAATCTTCTTCAGCATCACCGAGTTCTCGTCCACCAGCCGAGATGCGTCGTGCAAGTCGAGCTGCTTCGCCTTGAGATTGTCTTCTTGCTCTCGTCGCGCGAGGTTCTCGATACCCTCCTCAGCCAGCAACTTCACCAGCTCATTTTGCCGTCGGACCAGGTTCTGGCTGAGAACAAGTTCAATGCTCTCCTTCTGTGAACGAAGCTCCTCAAGCTCTCCCATCTTGGCACGCTCCTCCGCTTGCAAAGTCGAGATCGTCGCGGACAGCTGATGCAGCCGATCCATCTCCTCAGCGCTGAGGCTATCTTGCATCGGCGCGGCCAACTCCGAGCGAAGCGACTCAACCCGGGCGACCAAGTCGCGAACCTCTCGCTCCTGGAGTTCAAGGCTTCGCTCCTTCTGGGCTCGACTCGCACTTTCAGTTTTGATCTGCTCTTTCAGGCGCGACACCGCATCATACAAGCGTTCGAGGGCCGATACAGCTTGCTGCTTGTTTGCTTCTTGCTTCTGCAGCTCGCCAATGACCGTGGCGACACGCTGATCGGCTTGCTGCGCCTCGACTTTGATCTGATGAGCCTTCGACCGGATGCTGTCCAGCTCTCGCTGCGCGCGTTTGACTTCCATCATGGCTCTCATCCTGGATCTCTGAGGGTCCTTGTAGCCGCCGTTGAGAGCGCCGCGGCGGTGAACCATGTCGCCGTCGAGGGTCAAGCAGTCCATGTTGGTCTTCTCAGCGTAGTGCACGCACGTGTCCAGATCACGACACAGCAGCTTCTTGCTGAACGCGCTCACGACGGCCTTGCGGATCGCGGAAGGGAAGCTCACTTTGTCTATCAGCGCAACGACATCGTCGTTATTTGGATACTCCACGCGGTCGTTCACCTTCAACCGATTCAGAGGCAGGAACGTAATTCGGCCCAGGTTCTTCTTCTCAAGCTCGCGCATGATCTGCGCAGCGACGTCATCCGTGTCGACGACGACGTGGAACAGCGAGCCGCCAGCTGCCTCGTCGAGCGCAGTGCAGTACCGCTCGTCTTCCGGCTCGACCAAGTCGATTAGCGGGCCGTGAACGCCGCGAATACCTCCTTGCGCCGACATTTCACGAATGGCTTGCAAGCCTCGACGAACATCGTACGCCATGGTGCTGTGCAGCACGCTCTCTCCGCGGTGCAACTGCTCCGTGAGCTTGCGGACCTCATAGGTCATCTGGTTCTCGTCGCGCCATTTCTCCTTCCGTTCTTCCGACAGCGCATTGCGCTTCTCCTTCAACCCGAAGATCTGCGCGCCTAGTGTGTCAACCACGCGGCGCTGCTCCTGAAGCTCTTCATTGTCGTGTCGAAGCTGCTTCTCCGCATCGGCAATAGAAACTCCGAGCTCTTCGATACCATCCCGGAGCATCGCCGCGTCCGATTGTTTCCGGTGGACGAGGCTTTCGATCTCGTTTACCTCGCGCGTCAAGTAGGCGTCACGCTCCTGCTGCGTTCGGAACTGGGACTTGCGACTCTGCTTCGCGATCAGGTGGTCTGACTGAGCAGTCGCTTCTTGAAGCTGGCGGACAACGCGGTCGTGGGCCTGCTCGGTCTGCTCGAACGCGGGGAGAATCGTCGTATGGAGGCGATCCTGCTTCGCTTGGATCTCGCTCTTGACCACCTCCATTTCCTTGACGAGCGACTGGCGTTGGGCACCCTCTGCGTCTCTGTTGTCGAGCAGCTCCTTCACCTCCATCTCGAGCTTGTACCGCGCCTCCATCAGGCCCTTGCGCTCGCTCTCCGCTGCTTGGCGCTCGTCCGACAATCGCGCGCGGTCTTGGTCCCGTGTCTGGCGCGCAGCTTCGATCTGCGCAATCTGGCTGCGCACGACCTGCTGCTTCTCGTGCAGTTCGGTTGTCAGGGCCGCGACTTGCGTGCGGCGCTGGTCCACGGCCTCGATCTCGGCGCGGACGGCCTGCAGCTCTTTGTCGTGCATTGTGTACTCTAGCGCGCGCTGCTCGCGGTCGAGCTGCTGGTACTCCCTCAGCTCGTCCTTCTCCTCCTCTAGCTCGTGCAGGCGCTCCTCGATGTAGCTGACGACCTCCTGGATCTTCTCCCGGCGGCTCTGCGTCTCGTGCAGGATCTTGAGCGACTCGAGGCGGCGGTCCTCGTAGACGTTGGTGCCGGCGACCTCCTTGAGCAACTCGAGGCGCTCGGGCTCCTTCATGACGGCGAGCGCGTTGACCTTGCCCTGCTGCACGATGTAGTAGGGGTTGGCGCGCGAGAAGCCGGCGCTCTCGAGCAGGTGCACGACGTCGCTCTTGGAGATGTGCTTGCGGTTGAGGAAGAACTCGTCCTTCTTGACGCCGATGGTGCGGCGCAGCACCACCTCGGCGTCGTCCACGGGAAGCCGCCCGTCCGCGTTGTCGAACACGATTTCCACGTACGCGGCGGCCACGTGGCGGCCGGCGCCTTCGTGCAGCAGCGCCTGGCGTTCCTCGGGCCGCAGGCTGGCGAACTTGGCCGACAGCAGGCAGAAGCGGATGGCGTCGAAGAAGTTGGACTTGCCCGTGCCGTTGCGTCCCACCACGACATTGTGCCGGGCGCTGAAGGGCTCCACCGCCACCTGGTCTTTGTAGGACCGGAAGCCGCTCACGACCACCTGCTTGACGTGCATCGCGGCCGTTCAAAGGGGAATTACGGGTCCGGACGCGCGCGGAGACGCCTGGAGGCTCGAGAGGAGGCCTGGACGCGTGCAGAGACGCCTGGAGCGGGTCTGGAGAACGCCTGGAGGCGGCGCCTGGAGGAAGCAGTCGTCTTGAGCGCTTTCCCGCGCTTTGCCGACCGTGGCCGATGGAGTGCAGCGAAAGCGAAGGTTGCCGTAATTACCGTGAATATCATATTAGAGGCTTTTCTCGAACCTCCTTCTATTGCGGATGGCAAGGGTACTTACTCACGGCGCTTTGTTTGACGCTGATTCGGTACTTTGGATACGAAGCGCTCTATTGAGGATGGATACGATACCAGTGGGGATGAAAACGTTTGCGTGTCTGCAGTCGTTTCTATTTTCGTGGGTAGGGTTTCACTAACTCCCCTCGGCAGGTTTATAGCCAATCGGAAGCTCCAAAGATCCGCTGTGGACCAATCCGCGCTCTCCAAGGTCTTCAACTCTGAAGGATGACTCCGCCGCATCATCGGAGGCTGGTGTTTGAGATTATTGCGTTTACGGTGTAAAAAAAAACATCGCAAAGCGACAACCTCAATGCCCGAGTTGACGGGCTTTCCACTGCCTGCGGAAGATACCGCAGACAACAGCCCGCCCGCATGGTCTGAAGGCCATCTCCACCCGAAGGAAGAGGCACCTGTGAACACTTGTCGATGCAGACTCCAGCTCTGGAAAGCGCACGCGGCCACGGTCCGCTGCGGCGCTCGCAGTCGGGAAGCAGCACCAGCATGTCTTCCAAGCGCTCTTGCGTCGGCTCACAGTCATACCAAGACGTCATTGGATCACAATGAGGTACACCATGAGCCTTCGCGATGCGCTCGACGCCGTCCTGCACGC
>JAADYH010000275.1:0-26507 GCA_023338125.1 Phytopythium aichiense
ATGCCGAGCTTGTAACTCGTCCAGTGGTGCATCGAACGGGAGCACCAGTGCTGCAGAGTCCGTCTCACGGAAGCCGACCGACACGAGCATGCTCTCGCCTCCTTGGACACTTGCGACCACCTTGTTGAACGTGGTGGTCGACGATGTTAGCTCCTTGTATGATAACTGGTCGAAGTCGAGAACAGGTTGAGGTCGAATCTGCCTTCGGTATCAATATCAACTCATCATCTTCGCATTGTGCAAAGGAGCAATCGCTGTTTGCAGTCAATACATTCTGTTGTTACGACACGCTTACACCACTTTCTCCTTCACGACACTCGTCCCCGTTCTTTCACGGGCAGCAGCGCTTCGAGTGCTGCTTGCCGTTGGGGTCCTCGGGCACGTCGAGCGTCGGGTTGCGGTCGAAGAAACCCTCGGGCTTGAAGGCGAAACCCGCATAGTCGACGGGCATGATGGGCCAGTCCTCGGGACGCGGGAAGTGTGTCAGTCCGAACGTGTGCCACACGACAATGTCCTCGCCGTCGACTCCGCGGTTGTTCTTGGTGTAGGCGGGAAGGCCGGCACCGCCAGGGTGCTGGTTGGGCGTGTAGCCGGCCGCCCACATCTCGTCGCGCTCGTACTGCGTGACCCACAGGTGCTTGGTCGCGAAGCCGGCGCGCTCACTGATGGACGAGTCGTCTGCCGCCGCAAGGAGAGGCTGACCTTCCGGGATGAGTGCGTACGCGGTCGGGTTGCCCACGCGGTTGACCCGCTCGCTGGATCCCACGAGCCAGACGCGGCCCTTGGTGTTGTCGGCCTCGCGCTGGGCCTCGCTCTCGGTCGCGAGACGCGTCGACACGCGCTTGAACGCGTTGCCCACGGGGTTTTCGGGGGACTTGGGCAAGCGCTGGACCTGCAGCTCATCCACGTGGCACTTGCTGCCGTCAATGGCGACGTCAAGGCGCGCAGAGAACATGTGCTGATGGCAAGGAGCGCCGAGACGAGGAGCCATCTCGGTCGCGAACTCGTAGTCCTTGCCGCCAGGGTGGCCCGACGTGAAGACGATACCCGTCGCCTTGGCCTCGAGCTCGATCTTGCCGTCCAGGTACAGGTACCAGTAGAAGCCGTAGTCGTAGTTGCCGACCGTCACGAAGAAGGAGATGACGAGGCGGCGCTGACGACGCACCGTGCCCGTGTTGGTGAACACGTCCGTGTGCTTCCAGAGCGTGCCGAAGTCCTCCTCATGGATGCACACGGCGTTCTTGATGACAAACGGCTGGCACTTGTCGTCCACGAGCGTCGCGTCGAGGTAGTGGATCTGGCCGAGGCAGTCGCAGCCGAGCACGAGCGAGTTGGCGAGGCGGCCGAACTGGTACTCGCCCGCGTCGAAGTAGTTCTGCCACTCGTGTGTCGGCGACGGCTCGCCGTACGGAACGACCATCTCGGACACGGACGCTCGGTTCAGGATCTTGCGCTTCTCGTTGTTGTGGTCGCGGTCGCGGAACGACACGTCGTGCAGCGTCAGTCCCTCGCGGCCGTTGAAGCCGATGCGGACCTCCCAGTTCTGCCACGTGAGGACGTTGTCCTTCACCTCGAAGCTCGCTCCCCCGGGCTGCGTGATATGAAGCGGCTTCATGTCGGTGCGCATTTCGCCAGACACCTTCGGGTCCAGGTAGTCACCAGTGTCGCGCGGCACATGCGGGTAGCCCGTGTCCACGAGCTTGAGCACCTTGCGGTTGGTCAGGTCCACGTGCGCCACGATGCCGTCGATCGGGTGCGCGAACATGGAGTGCGTGCCCTCCGTGGCGTGGTAGCTCAGCACTCGGATCATGCGGCGGCCGGCCTCGTCGCCGTACTGGTCACCGAACATGCCAGCGGAGAGCGGCACGCCGCGCACCAGCGTCAGGTCCGTGATGCCGCGGCGAGCGAGCGCCTCCACGTAGTCCGGGTCGGCCTTGATGATGACCTCGGCGTTCGTGTAGTCCTCGTCCAGAATGGGGCCCCAGCCATCCTTGGCCGGGTCCAGCTGCTCGTTGACGATCACCTTGTGGGCCAACACGTCTACGACCGTCTGACGCGCAGTGTTGGACTCGAGGTCAAGCAGCAGCACGCCGACCTCACGGACGGGGATGGTGTCGCCAGGCTTGAATGCGGACAGCGTGGCGTGGTCCGGCTCGCGCAGCATCACGTACGAGTAGCGCACGGCATCGCCCGCGTAGCCGGCATCCGCGAGCACCTGCTTGACGGTGACCACTTCGTCGGCAGTGATGGGGTCCAGCGGGTGCAGGACCTTGCTGGGGCTGGCCGGAGGCGCGTTCGCGTTGCAGCAGCTCATGTTGCAGTGAAGATCGCGCTGGAAGCCCTCGGTTGTGTGTGGAGAAGGCGGGTGCGGCCTTGAGGGCGAAAAGTGAAGTGAGCTGACTGTGAGGTGAGCGGGAGCCCTAGCCAAGTGCCGGCGCGGCTGAAGGGCGGCCACAGCGGCCAGGCGCTAGCACTCGCTGACCCAGCCCGCCCGCCATCCCTGGAGCGCCGTCTTGGGCGACCAAAGATCGGACATGGGAGGCCGAGCAGCGTTTCCGCCGAGTGGAACGCGTTGCACCCAGCCAGGTGCGATGCTCCGGCCTCTTCGCTGCGTCTCTTTGTCCACGCCTCCGCCCCTCGACTCGAGGAAGAGAGCACCTGCAAGTCCCCAAGGAGAGTGTAGGGCTGTCAGCTCGATTGTTTCGAGGCGCGGCGGGTTGCGCATCGGCCGCGTCGATCCGCGTTCTCCGCCTGGAATCACTTTCACTTTCACTTGTCACGATGGGATGCGTTGCGCTCGTCCCGTATCAAACCCTCTATGATTACAACTGAAGATATATATGTTTTCATCTAATATGCGAGAAGGCTACTTTATTACCTCTTATAATAGATAATATCCGAAAAGAGTGAACGGATCACGGATCTCGGTGACGTGAGCTCGAGGATGGGCGTGAGTTTACCTGCACCGGCACGCGTCCCGTCAACGGTGACAGGCGTCTCCATGACGTGCGTCCATCTCCCGTTCCGGTCGCCGAGGGACGGTTTGCGGTCGCTGGTTGGACGGATCGCGCGTGACGCGCGCATTGTCAGCGCGTGTGCCGCCGGTGGAGATCTTGTTGGTGCTGGTGCCGGCTGGGCGGACACCATGGCAACACCGGCTTCAAGGCGAGGGGCTTCGAGGCTTCGAGGTAAGAGACGAGAGGCGAGAGCTCGGAGGGAGCGAGTTGCAGCGCATGACGCGCCACGCCGTCACCGACGCGCCAGCCTATGAGAGCGCGGAGCGGTCGGCGACTCTCGCTCGCGCTGCTCCTTCCTGCAGCATCCCGCGCTCACTCCGCGCCTCGAGACGCGCAAACAACGATCTCTGCGGCGACTGCTGCCTGATTTGGCGCGGCTTGTGACTGTGCGCAGCAGGGAAGGACTGGACTCTGTCGAGATCCACGTGCGCAACAAGGAAACGGAGAGAAGCAGGACGAACTGCTGCCAGGCTGAAATCGCAACGGCAAGGCGTTAAATGCTGCCAGCAACGCGCTTCGTGTCTTTGCTTTCTCTGGCAGCGTTTAACACGTCGCATTGGCTGCAAGCGTTGCAACGCGCTCCACTAGCTCCTTTAAAGCCTAGAGAACACCACCGAGTGCTTTCAACCTGGCTTACATCAGTGAAACCATCGGGTCGCCACGTTTGTTCTTCGTGTCAACTTCCTCAACGCCAAGGCCCTCTTCACTCGCTTTCCGCCCTCGAAGTCAACCGATTGCCGTATTTCGTCAAAATGGTAAAAATACAGCCGCAGATCCTCCTCGAGAGACCTCCGATGCAACCACCGCTCGCCCTCGCATCGGCGGGTCAGACGGCGGCTGTCGGCACCTCCAAATCCCTCCCAGCGCGACTCCATAGGCTGGTTCGGTTGTGACTCTTGCCTCGTCACTCGGTGCTGGCGCTCCCCGTCCATCCTCACCATAGTGAACGCCATAGAAGTGCCGCACACTTCGGCGCACTGATTCCGACTCCACCACCTGAGACTTTGGGGCTCCCAAGCTCGTCAAGACCTCTACTTGTGCTCGTCAGTCGCGGCCACGCCCTCTTGAGATCGCGGCGAGCTTGTTTCTGCGTCTTGACGCCTCTCTCACTCTTCAATTTGCGCGCCGCGGCTCACTTGGACTCCCAACCGCCTCCACGATCGACCGTCGACCCAGCAACATGCCCGAGAGCGCCGTGTCCATCAACATCGACGCCCAGGCAGAGGCCGGCCCGCACCGATATGCCCTCGTGCCGCACTTGTGGGCTCTGGGCGTCGGCTGCGTCATCGGCGGCGACTTCTACGGCTGGCAGGCGACGCTGGTCGCCGGCTTCAACGGCATGCTCATCATCCTGGCGTTCGTGACCGTGCTCTACGTGCTGCTAGCCTTCTCCATCGCCGAGATGTCGTCCATGATCCCGGCAGGCGGCGGGCCGTACGTCTTCTCGCTGCACGCGATCGGTCCTCGCGCCGCCTTCTTCGCGGGTCTCGCCGAGTCGCTCAAGGTCGTGGTCACCGTCGCGAGCACCTTCTACGTCATCTACGTGTACCTGGACGCGCTCTTCGGCATCGGCTCCGACTACAGTCCGCTCTGGTGGATCGCCTTCTGCGTCTTCTTCGTCGGGCTCAACGTGATGGGCGTCGAGGCCTCCTTCCGCTTCCAGGTGGCCGCGACGGTCATCTCGACGCTCATGCTGGTCATCTTCTACTGCGGCGCGGCCACCAAGCTCGACTACAACACGTGGGTCGCGCAGCAGGACTGGGAGTACACGACGTGGAGCGACTCGATCCAGGGCCTCTCGTTCGGCCTCTGGTTCTACTTTGGCATCGAGGAGCTGCCGCTCGCGGTCGAGGAGACGATCGAGCCCGAGAAGAACATGCCGCGCGGCCTGGCCGTGTCCTTCTTCACGCTCATGCTGCTGTCGTTCGCAACCGCCATCTTCAGCACGCTCATCTCGCCCGGCGCGACGGGCATGCTGGCGTCCTCGGCGCCGCTCGTCGACGGCTACAAGAGCGTCTTTGGCGACACGACGGTGCTGTCGTACTTCATGTGGATCACGGTGGCGGGCATCATCTCGAGCACGCATTCGTTCGTCTTCTGCATGGGCCGCCTGCTGTACGCCATCGCGCGCGACGGCTACTTCCCGCACTTCCTCACCAAGGTGCACCCGACGCGCGGCTCGGCCTACATGGCGCTCATTGCGGGTGGTATCGTGAGCCAGGTGATCTCCATCATCCTGCACTTCGCTGTGGGCGACGTGCGCCTCGGCAGCGTGCTCATCAACTTCGCGCTCATCGGCGGGCTCATCTCGTACTCGTTCCAGCTCGTGTCCTTCATCATGCTGCGCGTGCAGCAGCCCAACCGCCCGCGGCCGTACCGCAGCCCCTTCGGCGTCCCCGGCGCCGTGCTCTGCCTCATCATGGTGGCCATCTGTCTCGTCGCCATCGTCTACAGCGGCATCTCCAACACCGATTTCCTGGCCTCCATCGGCGGCTCCGCCGTGCTCTTCGCGCTCGGCACCGTCTACTACCTCAAGTACGTCAAGCCGCGCCTGGATGCCGCGCCCGTCACGCCCGCGCGCGCCAAGGAGATGCGCGAGAACCTGCTCAGCGCGCGCTCCAGCGCCTCCATCGCCGCCAAGTTCTGAGCCATCGGCGCCGTCTCCATTTTCGTCTCCTTCTGCTCTGGATATGTACATCCAGAATGCTTGAGCGGAACCCCTTGTCATTTTATAATCGCTTAATATTGAATCTCATATGCTTGTTTATGCCAATATTAATGGTTGTAAAAACGGATAGATAGCCAAAATTAGTTGCAATTTGATCACATTCCCGATTCGGATCAATGCCGGTCGCGCGAAGGTTGCACCACCTTGGCTAAGTTCGTAGCTGCTGGGTAAGTGCGCAAGATGATGGTTCAGCCATTCGATTTGCGCTCTGAATCTTTGTGCAAGAGCCGGTTCGTGTCAACACGCATTTCCACAACAGGGTCGATGCTGTCCTTCCTGTTTTCTCAAAACATGGTAGGTTTCACGCTTCGACACCAATGGATCCAACCAGCAATACCACCCTGTTTTGAGAGTGCGCAGCCCAGTTTGACACGCCGCCGCGATTTGACGCACGGGAAGAGATGCGAGCAGACCCCTTCACCGGCGGGATTCCCCGCGCTCGGACCCGCCGCCTTCATGCAGCATGCGTGACCGCTTCGTGCTGGTGCGGAGCGGTCGCGAATCTCCGCAGGGCATGAGATTCGAGGGCTGAGGGCAGCCGTCTACGACTCCGTCTCATGCGCAGGTCCGGCTCAACCGGATGCAGTTTGTCGTCATTGGAGCCCATTGATGCCGCGCACGAAATGCACCGCCAAGTTGCCAATTGGCATGTCGGTGCAATGATGGGAGCGGTGGGGGGATGCTTCGATGCCCGTCGTTCTTGTCGGCCGTCTTCAGTATCTGCTGACCGCGGACCCGGCGTGAGATCCGGTCGCGTCCGCGCTATTCATAGGCTCTGGCTACGCTGAGTGCGTCACGAGACCAGTGCCTTTGCCACGCTCCACTCGTGATGGGGGAGACGCTGTGTAACGCGTGTGAAGGCCGGGCGTGAAGATTCTCCTGCAGCCGGGACACGGCGAGCACTATCCACGCCGAGTCCGCTCATTCCGCAATCGTCCCCGCCCCGGCCAGAGTCTCGACCGAGATCTCCAAACAACACCAATCCGTCATGGTCCTCTCGTGCGGCTCGATCGTCCGCGCGGCAGCGCTGTCGGCGGCGCTGCTCACGGCCCAGGCCGCCGCGTCCAACTCGTCGTTCATTGCCGCCGAGGCCTCCGACTACAACAACGAGGTCGTCAGCAACTTCCTGGCCAACGTCGGCAACGTCCGCGCAGCCGGAGAGGCCTACGCTGTCTTCGACTGGGACAACACGTGCATGTACGGCGACATCTCGTACACGTCGGTGCACTACCAAGTGGACAACCTGGACTTCCGCCTGACGCCCGACGAGTTCGCCACGGTCTTCGCGCTCGGGTACAACGAGACGTCGAGCGACGACTGCCTGGTCAACGGCACCAGCACGGTGCTCGGCACGGACGTGAACGGCAGCGACGTCACCCTCGCGACGGCGCTCAGCTCGACCGCGGCGGACTACAAGGTGCTCTACGACTCGTACATTGGCCCGTACTACAACCTCACGTCGGGCACGGCGGCGGCGCTCGAGGACGTCAAGGCCACGACCGAGTACGCCAACTTCCGCGCCAAGTTCGCGTTCCTGTCGTACGGCATGGAGGCCATGGACGGCGGCAACGACCACCTCCAGTGCGCCATGACGATTGCCATGACCATCTTCCCGCAGATGCTTGTGGGCATGACCGAGGCGGAGATCCGCGCCATGATCCACTCGAGCCTCCGTGCGAACCTCGCCGCTGCGCTGGACGCCCCCACCTTCACGTCGACGGGCGACCTCCAGGTCGAGGGAAGCTACACGACGGGTCTGCGTCCGTTCAACGGACAGGAGACAACCATGCGCGCGCTGCGTGCCAACGACGTCGACGTGTACATCATCAGCGCGTCGCCGCAGATCTTCGCCGAGGAGGCGGGCAGCCTGCAGGGTCTGACGTACCTGGTGCCCAACACGAACGTGTTTGGCGTCCGCTTCTCGTTCGACGACGAGAGCAAGTTCACTGGCCAGCTGATTGAGGACTACCCGATCACGTGGGGGCCGGGCAAGGCCACGATTGTGACCAGCATCATCAAGCAGTCGCACAACGAGAAGGCGCCCGTGTACTCGTCGGGCGACTCGGACGGCGACTGCGAGATGCTCGACACGGTGCGCGACGGCGTCGTGGACGTCAACAACCGCCTCAAGGGCGACTCGACGTGCATCAACGGCTTCTACCAGAAGGCGTGCACGTACTTCCAGACGCAGGAGCCCGTCACCAACAACGCGTACCTGCTGCAGGGCCAGGACAAGGTCCTCGGCTCCTGGATCCCCTCGGGCTTCAGCACGACCGACGGCGATGTCTACGAGTCGGCCGTCACCTCCGCCGACGGCTGCGCCGCCTACAAGTTCATGGACGTCTAAGCGCCTCACCGCGCTGCTGGGCTGAACAACTCTTCTGGAATCACAACTAGCGCGAGCTCGCGCTACGCTGCACGCAAGGCACACTCCTCTCAATCGTCGAAGCAAGACGTTAGCACCGATTCAGAGTCTTTATTCACTTCAACACGATCAAGCTGGAATCTGTTGACTGGACTGCGTGACTCGAAAACCTCCAACTGGTTGTGTCGATATCAAGCGGATTGGCTGCCGACCTGAATTGATGAGAGCAGTGCCATGGTGGTGAACAGTGGCTGGTGACGGGATGGTTGCCGGTTTGGTTCGACGGCTCTACGTTGCTCTCTTCAAGCTCGGATGACACTGTGAGTTTGCGCTCTGGCACGAGGGCAGTTGATGGTTCGAGCTCTGACTATTGGTGCCGCTGGTGTTCAAGCGGCGAGCAGGTCGCTGAGTTCCTCCGTGGTGTTGCAGGTCTTCTGGCGATGTCGCGAGCAGTGCGTCCGGCGCTGCTGTTAGTGGCGTTGCGCCATTGATTGGCGGTGCGATCGGCAGCAGTGTCAAACCGTTCGGGTACGTGTCGACCAGCAATCAGCCTCGACTGCATCAACCACAGACAGCGCTTGCGTAACGGCGGTAGAGGCCTCACCAACAGCACTCGAGACTTGCAGAGCTCTCAAATCTCGACCTTCAGAGCGCGTTCGCTCGTGCTCATCCGACACACCACGGGCAGCCGATTTGCTGCACCGTCAAGGAGCCACACTGGTCAGCCTCTCGCTACCAAACCAACACTATGCGAGCGCATCTACCTGTTGGATAGAGTCTATCAGCTTGTGGATCGGAACCAGCGAGTTGGCATCGACGTGTTTGCGCATCGTCTTGGACAGGTGCGCCTGCTCTCCGGGGAAAACGACACTGCGCGTCAACCACGCCGCCTACGCACACTGGACCGGCATGGGTCAACAGCGCTCGTGTCACCAACCACCGTGTCCAGCTCGCCCTTGCACTTTGGGGTCCATGGTTTAGTGTAACCACATTAGATTTGGACAGTTTGTTCTTGTGACTGAGTTGTAAAATACCTTTAAAAACTTTTCAACATCCTTCAACACATTTTGATATGATCTAAAAAGGTGTCAGATATATATGTTTTAAAACAGGTGCATCACCCTTTTCACGCAAACACTTTGTAAATGAAATTGAAGCAATAATCGGGGGATAAACAAAATTATTATTACAATATTGTGTGGAAAAGATTTACCAGCATACAAATATCAAGCTTACCATTTTGGTGCTAAAAAATAGATCTTTTGGTGTCTTCACTTTTCGGGTCAATACTTGACATTTGTATTTGACGACCATTCTCCTGCTCATTATCACGAAAAGGATCTTTGTTTTCGCCGTGTTTTCTGGAGCGTCACTCTTTCGGAGCTATTCTAGAGTGACGTGGCGCGCCTCCCATTTCCGGAATCCGTCATTGACGCGCAATGGTCTTTGGAGTGGCTCTCCTGCGGCGCGCGCTGCCTGCTCCTCGCCGGCGGCCGGTGCTGCGCGCGCAATGGTCGCGCGCGGTCAGCACCGCGTTCGACCTTCAGCCGGGGCAGCTGAGCGCCTCGGGGCAGCCCATGCGCGTGGTATTCGGTGCCAAGGCGGCGGCCGAGCAGCTCGGACCCGCGGCGCGCGCGGCGGGCGTGCACCGCATGCTGGTGGTGCGCGACCGCGACGCCGGCGCCGCGAGCCGCACGCAGTACGCCGAGTTCCTGCTCATGCAGGCGGGCATCCCGTGCTTCCAGTTCACGCTGCCGCGCGACTGCGCGACGGTCGAGAGCGTCGAGCTCGGGGTCGAGACAGCCGTGCGGGTCGGAGCCGACGGCGTGCTCGCCTTTGGCGGCGGCAGCACTGCCGACATGGCGCGCAGCATTGCGCTGCTGCTCGCCAACGACTACAGCGTCGAGGAGCTGCTGGAGGTGCGGCAGGTGTATCCGTTTCAACAAGAGGGAGAGACACTGCAGCTGACGAGGTGTGTGGACCGCGGTGCTAGGGGGACACCGAGAGCCTGGAGCTGGAGCCACCGATACCGCTGCTCATCGTGCCGACCATCTTTGGCGCTGGAGGAGAAGTGTCGACGCAGGCGCTCGTGCTGGACGAAGAGGACGACACCAAACTGTCGCTGGTGACGAGCCCCATCCTCCCCGACGTGAGCAGAAGCGCGGCTGCTCCTTCCCACCCTTGGCTTCCGCTCTGACTTGACAACTGCTCGCTCATCTTGCTTTGATGCAGGCGGTGATCGTGGATCCCATGCTGTCGCTGAGCGTGCCGATGGTGCCGACGGTGCAAGGTGCGCTCACGGCGCTCGGCCAGTGCATGGAGTCCTACCTCCTTGGCTGCACCGACCCTGCGACGGAGGCGCTAGCGCTTCAGGGCATCGAGGTGGTAGCGGCGGCGCTCGCAACGCCTCTGGTCGAGGGCAAGATGAACCTCAAGAGCGTTGCCATGCGCGAGAAGCTGGCGCTCGCGAGCGTCCTGAGTGGGTTCGCGGCCAACTCGTCGGGCTGTGGCGGCGCGCACGCAATCGCCGTGGCCATGGGCGGCATTTCGGACATTCCGCACTCGCAGATTACGTCCGCGTTCCTCCCCTTCGTCTTCGACCAGTACGCTCAAATCGCCGAGGACAACGCCGGCGACGAGTTCTTTGACGAGCTGAAGGACAAGCTGGAGCGCATCGCCGACCGGCTCACCGCCGCCAGCGGCTTCCAGGGAGCGTCCGTGTCGGCGTGGCTGCGCTACGTGTCCACGCGATTCGACTTGCCGACATTGGTGGGGCTCGAATTGGATGAGACCATGCTCCGCGGCGTCGTGGAGCGTGCAGCACTCCGCCAGGACGCCACCATGGACCACCGCATCGACGAGAGCGTCGCCATTCTGGAGAAGGACGACTTGCGCGCGGTGCTCGACGCCGCTACTGCCGCGGCGCCGTCGTCCCCAAAAGTCGACCAGGATGCGTCCACGCAGTCGTGAATCACGATTTCGTAGCCGCCCGCGATGCCGTCAGCTTTGTTTGCAGACTGCACATGTTTACTACACCCTCGTCATGTGTTGGTGTGGCTAGCACCGCGTCTAGGCAAGTGCGAATGAATTGAGCCTGCCACGCTCTGTGAAGTTCTCTCCGACTTCGTCTCATGCCCCATCCTTGGTGATGACAGATCACCATCGGAGCGGTGCCAATCTTGGGATCGGCTGTGACACTGCGTCCCATTAGACCTCACCGAGAACTTGCTCGCCTGTCCAAGAGCCGTCTGCGAGAGCTGTCCACCTCCTTCGTAGCGCGCGAGTGTCCCCATCGCATTCAGATCGGAGCCGAGCTGGAGCCGAGTGCCCTTTCTAGCCAAAGCCCATGGCAAATCGCATCGGAAGGCAGCCGCAGACGCTCGAATCTATCGCCCAATCTCAAGCCAGCAGTGACTGCTGGAGTCGTCCCGAACTGATTCGATGTCTCGTCCGAGTGCAACTTCGCCGGTTTGGTTCATCCTGAGCTTTGAAGTGGCTCCCAGCGGAGCCCTTGGGGCTTGGGACTGATCTCGGGTATGTGTGTGTGTGTGTATAGTTCTTCTGTCGCGCAGGGGGTATTCCCAGTGTTCGCCCGCTATATCCCAACTCCTCACAACAGGCATTCAGGCTTTCGCCTTCGACCCACCACGTGGGTATCGCCGTCGACCTGCAAGAACCAACACGGCGCTAGCCATGGGCAAGTCACGCTCCATCCGCTCGGTGCCATTCCGCGATCTGTGCGTGTCACCGCAGGACCGCTCCGAGTTGCTGGCGTTCGCCAACTCGTTCGTCGAGACCTCCTTCCGCCAGTACGAGCGCTTTGTCGCCATCGACGGGCGTGCGGTTCGTGACGGCCAGTGGAAGCACGTCAAGTCTCGCGGCGACCTGCACGTCTACGTCGCGCGCCACGCGTCCAGTCAGCCCGCCAGCGACGCCAACTTGGCCGCGTCAAGAGCCTACACCAACGTCTCCGGCGGCGAGTTCCCCGAGCTGCTGAGTGTGGGCCAGGTCCCCGGTCAGCTTGACGACCTCATGCTCGGTATCGCGAGTCCGACGATCGAGATGGTGCGCGTCCGGGCTGCCTACGTTGGACCCAGCCTGGAGAACAGCAGGCTGCTGGCTTCGATCGTTGCGCCAACGCGAAAGGACCCGTTCCGGTGCGTCACGGTCAAGTGGCTTGCGCTCGACCGCCGAGGCTCGGCCAAGCTGTTCAAGAACCGCGACGCCGTCCTGCTCGAGGCCACGGGCGTGCTCAAGTTCGCCAACGGAGAGCGGATCGGATACCATGCAATGCACTCGATCGAGTTCCCCGAGACGCGCAAGACCGGACATCGGTACGAAGGCGTCCGCGCTCGAGTCGCTCACTGCGCCTTCTACCGCCAATGCAGCGTGGACCGCATCGAAGTGTTCGGGAGTGCCACGGTGGACGTCGGAGGTCAAGATCTGCCGCGTGTGCTGGTCGTCCCAGGCGCGGCCGAGATCTTGCTCAACGCGGCCAAGAACGTGCACTGCGGGCTCATGAAGAAGATCGCCAATACACTGACCAAGCTCCCGGACGCTCCACGGTGCGCTGGACCCATCGCGTGCGTCACGTGCGGCCGCATCCGAGCCACGTCTGGTGTGCTGGGCATGCTGGCTGACCGGCGGAAGAGCGTGTGTCGCCTCTGCTTCGGCGTAGTGTGCTCCGGTTGCCGCATGCGCGAGAAGATGGCCTTCTTCACGCCCAATAACGAGCTGGTGCTGTCTAAGCTCTCTTTCTGCGCGCGCTGCGTTGCTACGCACGAGTTGGAAAACCCGCTGGAAGCCGCCACAGCTCAGGCGACAACCGGATCAGTCGGCCATCGGTCCTTCGCATTCTCGACGCTGTCCGCGGCTTCAACAAGTCGCCCGTCAGACGATTGACGGCGCGCCGCCGAGTCAGGAAGAACTCTCGACCACATCGCCGTCCTCTCGGACTCGACGTGGTCAGCTTCGACACGGAGTACGCCAGCTGGAGGCTTCGTTGCCGTCACTCAAGCGTAACTTTGTTGTCGTAGCGATTGCCAGGCTCGGCGGGAACGATATAGACATGGGTGCATCCAAAATGTCCTTCGCCTTTGAATGCGCGGTCGACTGCGATGATATCATGGTGAAGGAGAGAAGAACGAATGAGGTCATTACGAAATACACACGCTGCGCCACTCATATGGCACCAACTACTCGTCCACCGCTGTCACCCTTGGCCCTCAGCACTCACTTCATACGGTTGACATGCGACGAACGCGCATACGCCGGGTCTGACTGCTGCTGCTGTCGCTGGGCTTGACTCCGCGTCGTTGGAAGCGGCGTCTGCACTCGGTCGTACTCGCCAGCATCGCTGGACTCGGCGCGGTGGTACGGATTGCCGCTTCGGTCGTGCACGCTGCGGTGGCGGATGCCCTTGCCCGAGCGGCGCCACTGCACCCATATGCCCATGAAGAACAGCAGCAGCGTCGCCGTCAAGTACGCCCACCAGGCTCCAGGCACGTCGTAGACCCACTTGCCGTGGCTCTTGGCTCGGAAGCGGTCCAAGTCGGCGGCGTTCGGGTACTTGCCGGCAAAGTACCCGACGCCCCAGAGCATCGACGTCGCCCCGATGAAGCTCGTGGCGATGATCAGCAGCGGTTTCTCGAGCTTCCAGGTGAGCGCGCCGCCGATCAAGCCGAACGCGATGACCAGGATGACCAGGATGATCTCCGGGTGGCTCGGCAGGAACGTGTACGCGAACGAGACTTGGCACACGAAGGCGATCATCAGTCCGGCGAGCGCTCCGACCAGGAACACGCCCAGCGCGTAGGCGAATGCGGCGAGTGCGCCTCCGCCAACGCCCGCGATCAGGAACGCGATCCACGAGGCCGTTGGCATCCACGAGAACGAAGCGAACGCGAACTCGACGATGAGCGCGGCGATGAGCCCCGCGAGGACGAAGCCGCACAGGAAGATCGTCAGGCGCAGCAGCCGGTAGCCGAAGAAGCAGATGAACGTGCCCACGACTAGCGCCAGGACCGCCGCAATGGTCGGTGCGACACGAATCTGCCCGTACGAACTGAACACCGAGGCGGCGAGCGTGACCGGGGTGAATCCAAACGTGGTCGCCACCGCCACCACATAGAGCCCGACGTCTCTGCTCGCCTGTGAGCGATTCGAGAGCAACGATACCATTGCAGCTGCAGCTGCTGTTACTTCGGCTGGTACAGTTGCTACTGGTTGTTAGCGACGAAGTGTGGAAATGACCAGCGCGCGAAATCCAAGATGGAGGACGCGACAGTTGGATGTGGGAGACGCACTTCAACAATGCGACCAACAGTCTTGAATGGGAAGCGTCAAAAACCACAAGAATATCGAACAATAGTGTCGCACCGCCTCCACACATCAACAGTGGTGTGGTGTGGTTTTTCACGGGGTTTGCTGCGCGTCGTTTCCACGGCTCACTCATCTCTGGGTGGAAACGGACGGTGTTGTCGATGCTGGCGAGCTCATGAGCGATGCAGCGGCGGTGTGGCTGCCAAGCGGGGTCCCCATTCAGGTCGGTGGCGTCTTGCCAAGCTCAATGTCGACGTTGGCTGGTATGTTGACCTTGTGCGGCGGGTGTGAATGTGCCAGGTGCACGCGTTCGTGTGTCCTGCAGCAGCAAAACCAGGTACGAATACCTGAAGTCCGCGCTGTTGGACTGGTGGAAGATCTAACGCTCGCGGTGGTGTAAATAACGGCAGACAAGTCTTCCTTCCGCGTGCGAGAAGACAATGTGATTGAAGTGTCGCGCGACGATGAGGTACTCGATGCTGGGTTGGCTGCTGCATGCATTCCCAAGTGGTTGATGGTGTGGTTGTCTGGTGTCCGTTGGTGCTCCAGACCCTGAGCGCTCGGGTCGACATCGTCTCCCAGAATCAATCGGCACCTGATCTTGAGCGAACCATCCAGCCGCTCGTCACCTCATGCGTCGAAGGCGTCAACGTCAGCGTCCTCGCGATTGGATCATCAGAAGCCAGCAGGAACGGCCTGGTGTTCGCTCGCACCAGCGGACAGAGCCTTGCGAGTGCCGTCTTTCAGGCGCTCCGCGCAGAACTGGATGAAAGAGCGGGCCAATACGCAGCGGCCAAGTCCGCAGCGACCGGGAGTTTGTCCGGCAATGGACCGCAAGCCTTCAGCCAGCGCATTATCGCACTGCGGTATTCGCTCCGCATCTCGTTCGCCGAGATCTTCAAGGAATCAATCACTGTGCGTCATCTTCGGTTTGACCAGCGCTGTACTCTTGTCACTCGGTCCTAACGGTACATTCCTGGTGGTTGTAGGATCTCCTAGCGCCTCCCATTGACGCCAACGAAGACAGTAGAGATGCGGATCCTCAGTCGCCAACGCTGTCCCCGCAGCTTCACCCTGTGTTCGGCGTGTGCGTCCAAAACCTGACGCTGTCGCCCCCGCTCACGTCGCCATCGACGTTTGATCAGCTCATTGAGGCTGGTCTCGACGCGAGGAGATCGGCCTCCGACATGAACAACGGTGACAACAGCAGTGCCGTGCTCCGAGTGCGTTTCCTGCGAGAAAAAAGTCTTTGAAATGAGTTCGCGAACTGACCGTCGCTGTTGTGCGCGTCATAGATCACGGCCGCGCAGGTGTTGCTCTTGCAAGATGGGTCGCAGCAGGAAACGACATCGTGCTTCGACATGTTCGAGCTCCCAGCAACGAACCCTCTCGCTCGAGTACGTTGCGTCCCCCCAGTCAATCAAGAACAGTGTCGACAATCATCTGACCGATGTGCATGACGTCAATATCCGCTGCCAAACGCAGCCAAGTTCGAGCGTGAGACTGGCGGAGAGTCCGTTGAATCACCAGTCGCTCAAAGCGACCGCGAACGTCGTCGAGGCACTTGCTCAGTGCGACGACGTGCGTGTCAGAGGCCCTCGATCGCTTCGGGATGCGCG
Source organism: Phytopythium aichiense (assembly GCA_023338125.1). Classification (NCBI taxonomy): domain Eukaryota; phylum Oomycota; class Peronosporomycetes; order Pythiales; family Pythiaceae; genus Phytopythium; species Phytopythium aichiense. The sequence goes on from JAADYH010000275.1 coordinate 16,051, forward strand.
CGCGAAGCCCAACGCGCCAAGCGACTCGCTAGATCGACTCGCAGCCGCACCGTTTACTGCGTCACTGCTCAGCCAATTGCTGCAAGAAACTCTCGGCGGCACATGCCTCACCCTCGCAGTGGTGTTCGTGAGCCCCGGGGACTTTGCCGGGTCCAAAGCAACACTGCAGCTGGCCCAGTCGCTCACGAAGATCCACAACTTCCCAGTAACGAACTCGTCGACCATCCAGGGCATCCGGTGGCGGCACCTCGCCCAGCTGGCCGCGCTCGGGAGCGACTTGGCCAGGAGAAGGCGAGCAAGCAGTCGGGAAACCCCTTCACTTGGTGATGCTGTCGGTGCTGTCGACGCTGGCGAGACCGGCGAGCCTCAGATGGCGCGCATCCTCGAGGAGAACCGGGCGATGCGGGACGACCGGCAGAAGCTGCTGGCCGCCATGAGCGCGCTCAAGACAAAGTACCGCAGCCTGTTCGACGACGAGATTGAGGTCCGCAAGGAGTTGCTGGCTTGCGAGCAGGAGAAGCTGGCGCTCAGCCGCGCGTTCGTGCAGTTCCAGCAGGAGAAGACGCAGCAGCTGCAGGCGCTGGACGCGGCCAAGTTCGAAGTAGAACACAAGCTCATCGAGGCCGAGCGGATGGTGTTGGAGATCCAGACGGACGACAGTAACAAGGCCGCGCAGATCCAGGAGCTGTGCGGCAAGCTGGGCGAGCTCGTCAAGGAAAAGGCCGCGATCGCCGAGGACTTGGCCCGTGTGCAGACCCACGCACGAGATCAGGAGCAGGAGCTGGAGCGGGAGGCCCGGAAGAACCAGCAGCTGAGTCTCGAGCTGATCGTGGCCGTCAACCAGAAGACCAAGCTGCAGGCCGAGCGTGAAGCCATGGACGCGGAGCGGCGCGCTGGCGGAGGGCGGCTTGAGTCGGTCGAGCGCGAGTTGGAGACGCTCCGGACGGAGCACCGCGAGCTGCAGGCCAGGTGCGCGTCGCTCGAGTCCCAAGCGGACGAAGCGCGCAAGGATGTGGTGCGGAAGGAGCTCGAGTTGGAGCGGCTGGCGCTAGCGAGCACGACGGAGCGGTTGCAGCGGGAGCAGGCAACGCGATCGGAGGACCAACAGCTGAGCGCGCAGTCGGACAAGCTCGCGAGCGCGCTGGAGTCGGAGCGCGCCGCGTTCGCCGCCGAGAGGCGGGCTCTGGTGCTGCAGCTTGAGCGCACGCTGGTGGAGAGCAAGCAGCTCGCCAGGGACAAGGAGGGGCTCGTGGCCGCGTGGATGGCCAAGGCCAACGAGACGGAGGAGCTGCGCGTGCGCGTCGAACGGCTGAGCGCCGAGGCGCAGGCTCAAGTCGAGCTGTTCCGGTCCAAGCTCGCTCAGCTTCACGATGGCAAGGTTGGTGTTGATGCTGGTGGTCGAGCGCTGGAGCAGTTGATGCAGTCGTACCAGTCGCGCGAGAAGAAGCTGCGGAGCGAGCTGGAGCGGAGCGAAGAAGACAAACTGACGCTCCTCCGGCGGCTTCACGATCGCTCGAGCCTGCTGTCCGTCGGCGAGCGGAGGCGACCACCGACTGCAGCAGGAGACGACGCGATGGCGGACGAGGAGGACAACAGAGCGGGGTCCATCGCAGAGGTCGAGAGCACCGAGGAGTTGATCGACGAGCTGGGGCGGATGAGGAAACGCTTGGCGGCGAGTGAGCAGCGCGTCATCGACGAGATGGACGCGCGCACGTCACAGGCGGTGGAGATGACCGAGCTGGAGCGGAAGACCGCGCAGCTCGCAAGTGAGTGCGAGCAGCACGAGCGCAGGAGTCGTGAGCTGGAGCGGTCGGTCGAGAGCTTGAGGCGCGAGCTGGAGGCCGGGAGCCGAGCTCGGGACGCCGACGCTGCTGCAGGGATCGCCAAGATGCACGAGACGTTGATTCGGCAGGTGGACGAGGTGCGGAGGCTGACGCTGGCGGCCGCTCAGCAGCAGCAGCGAGCGGAGGACGCGACGAACCAGGCGGACCGTGGATTCGCCAGCACCTCTAGGGACAGCACGAGCCGCGTGGCTTCGGGGAGAGACCAGCTGAAGGCGCTACTGGAGGAGAACCGACAACTGACGGCCAGGCTGCACGACGGCAAGGCGCAGTGGGTCACGGCGCTCGAGGAGACGGAGCGGCGGTGTGCCGCGCTGCTCACCAAGAACGTCATGCTCGGGGAGGAGAACCAGCACCTGCGCCAGCGCGTCAAGGTGCCTTGTTGTCGTTCTTGTCCATCGCTTGGGTGAGTGCTGCAGGGCTAACACATTGGCTGGTTGGCGGACACAGATCCTGATGGCGAACGCACCGTGAGGTGGCAAGAGAAGGCGGTCGACTTGAACACATTCGCGGCCGCTCTCGGCCGTCAGCTCGCATTTACACCGCCACCCACGTGGCCGACCACGTCCTGCTCTAAATACCGACAAACACGTACCAACACAAACTGGACTGCCGCGACCGTGTCTTCTACCACCGCGCGGGTAGCACGTCCGCGCCACGCATACAGACAACGCACTCACGCATACGCACGCCCACTCACTCACCTGGAGGGTGGGGCTGTTCACGGGTGGATGTTGTTGCTGCGCAGCTGGAACGAGTCGTACTGGCGCGTGCCCCAGGCGTTGTAGCTCTTCCGCACGAGGTGCTCGACGCGCTGGCGGATCTGGCGCTTGTTCAATCCCACGCACAGCCGCACACGCAGGTCCGAGATGATGCGCGCCAGCTTGGCGCCTTCGAAACACGGAAAGGGCGAGTGCTGGCCGGTCGTCTGGAGCAGCGCCACGATCTCCGACTGGTACTTCTGCAGTGACGCGAAGCCATCGCACAGACATTTCTGGAACAAGCGATAGCCGTCCGAGCCCATGCCGCCCATCACGTCTACCATCTCGGTCGTCAGCTTGAAGGGAGCGTCCTCGATGCTGAACATGCCGCCGGGCGCGATACCAAGGATGAACCCGAAGTCGATGTGAATAATGCGGCCTTCCGAGCTCAGCAGGATGTTGCCATTGTGCCGGTCCTTCAGCAGCAGCACGTAGCTGACGACCGAGTACGCCGCCATGCTCTCGATGAACCGGCGCTGAGCCGTCTGGAACTCGGACGACGTCGGATCACCATAGACGCTCTTGAAGTAGGCGAGCAGGTTCCCGCCCGGGAAGTTCTTCTTCAGGTGGTCTAACGAGCACGCATCCGTGATCGTCTCGAGCAGCCCAATGTTCGCTCCCGTGGCGAGGATGCGGTACGTGCGCACCCACAACGCCGTCTGCTCAAACTCGAAGATCGCCTTGAGCTTGTTGATGAGCTGCATCGTGAACACTTCTTGCCGCAGGTCGTCGTTCGTCTTCACGATGACGGAGAACAGGTTCCACCCAGGCAAGTGGCCCATCGGCGACTCACTTTGGATACGCTCCTTGCAAACCTCCCAGCTCTCGCCGTAGACCTTGCTGTTGTAGACCATGTTTTCTGCGCCAAGTCGCTGCCGAGCGTTGCGAACACCGCCTACAATCTTCCCTCGACTGAGAGGCTCGCCACGGATGCCTTCGGCAGGGAACGTCATGTGACGTCCGAGGAACGCACCGACAGCGGACTTCACGTCGGGACTGTACGTGTCGCTATCGCCCACGCTGCTCGCAGAATCCAAGTCCGGAAGGCTCATCTCTGACTGCTGGCGCTCGAGCGCCTCTTGTTTATCGACCTTGTCTTTTGACACGCGGGTCTCCGCTCCACCAGTCGACGACTCGGACGACATGGTCGACTCACGAATTTCTTCATCCGTCAGAATGGAAATGGCTGGCGCCGACTCGAAGAACGTCGAGTTGCGAGGCCGAGACGAGTTGACGAACGGCCGAAGGCGGGAATCGGTGTCGACTGCCGTGTTCGCGTTCACGGGGATCGTTTCAACGAAGATCAGCGTCGGTGCGCGCATCTTGGTCGAAAACACCTTGCCTTCGTTCGGAGGGATCCGCACGACTTGGTACAGCTCGTCCGAGGCGGTGCACAAAGGGTACAGCGCCGACGCGTTCAGCTGCTTGTTCAGCTCTTCGAGTTCCGCCTCCAGGTACTTGCCGCGATCTTCGACGGGCTGCACATGGCGTAGGCGCTCGCTGATTGCTGCCAGTGACTGGACGAAATGGACCTGTTCGAACACCAGCGACTCGACCTGGTTGGAGTCGCTTTCCGCCTCGTTCTCGACTTCACCGTCGTCATCCTCCTCTTCCCTGTCTGGCTCGGGCCTCAGCACCATCGAGTCGTACAAAATACTCGACTGGAACTCGCACAGCTCCACGCCCGACCGCGACAGCGCCATTGCGCAGGCTTCAAACTCTCCGACCGTTCTAGCGTTGAGCCACTGCTCCAACATTGAGTCCTCCTCGTGCGCGATGACCTCTTCTGTTTGCGCCGAAATCCGTTGCAAGTCCTGCATGATCTCGGTAAACTGGTGCTCCGGGCAGTTTGTCAACAGCAAGTCTTTCCAGATGTCGATCGTTCGCGATAGTCCGGGTCCGCTCGCTGGATAGATGAACCCCAGCAGCGCGAGCAGCGAGTGCGGGTGCAGCTTGTTCGCGTCGCCAACTGACGCCTGGACGTGCCAGATGGTCTGCAGCGCGATGCGTGCCGAACGCCGACAGATCGCGCGAATGTACCGCTTGAGATAGTACAACTGCACCTCGGAATGCTGCAAGTCCGTATCACAGCACTGGAACAGGTGCAGGATCTGGTACCACAGGTTCTCGACACGGTCGATGCAGTTCTCCGTGTAGAATGGCAGTCGCTCGCACGCCACGCGGAACAAATGGGGCTTCTTGCGCGTCTGGTACAGAATCTTGATCGTGCGGTTCAGACTCATTGGGCCAAAGCGAAGCTTGTTCAGCGTTCGCTCCAGCAGCTTTGCCTCCGACTCCGTCTTGGTGCGCTGGGTGTAGTTCGCCGACACGTACGCCGCCATCGAGATGCCCTTGCTCACGAACGGCTTCAGGAATCTCGTCATCGTGCGCAGGTACGAGACAAAGTCTTGACGCCGAGCGCATTCGTCGCAGCAACGACGCGTCGACCGGAGTCCGAGGTGCTGAAGCTTCACTTGTCTGCTGCAATGGCGCGAGCAGAACGAGCCAGCGCAGGACCCGCACACGTGTCGGCGCGCCACGAGCGCTTTGAACCGCACTCCGCAGTCGGCGCAGCCCAGGTCGCCGTTCGCGCATGCCGAAGTCTTGGACGAGCTTGACGTGGCCACCGACAAGTCGCTTGGCGACGGCGCCGCGAAGTGTTCTTCCTGCACCATGGTACCCGACGTCGGCACCTGGCCCATCGACCCGCTGGTGGGATAGCCATACTCCAGGATCGGGTACGAGACGGGTGAGAAGTCCATGAGCGGCGGAGCCGAGGACGGCGCGAGGCTCAGAGGCGCACCGCCCGGGCCGGCCGACGCTGCTACCGCCGCAGCAGACGGCGGCGCGGGAGATCCTGCGGCGGGAGACGCGCCGCCGATGGCGCGCATCATGTCTTCCGGCACGATCCGGCGCGAGGCCTCGTCGTGCGCGCCGTGGCCGGCGGCGTCTCTTGCCTTCCCGACGCACTGGGCCAGCTTGGCGGTCCACCTGTGTTTGTCCTCCTCGGTCGGCGCGGAGCACAGCAGCAGCCGCTTGCCCGTCGTGCGGACTGCGAACGGGAACGGGTAGACGTTGATGGTGCCCATGCCGTCCCAGGCCTCCAGGCTCTGCACACAGACCTCGCCGCGCAGCTGGCTGTCCCGGCGCGCCAGCTCCTCCGTCATGTACCAGCGAAGGCGGTTGCCCTGCAGCACGCAGTAGCGCCACGACCCCATGTACATGCTCGAGCTGTACCGCTTGCGCAGGTACCCCTCGCACGCCACGGCTTCCGTCGCGTCTTCCCCGGCTTGGTCGCGCTCCTTCAGCGCTGCCAGCCCGCCCTCGGTCTTCCGGAGACGCTGCACCGCGTCCTGGACGTCGCCCAGCTCGCCCATCGTCGGCCCGTCGAAGCCCATCGGCATCGTCTTGGCGTGCGCCCGCGCGGTGGGCGACAGCTCGATGCGGAAGCCGCCCGGCATGCTCATAGAGTCCGGCGGCCTGTGCTGCTCCTGGAACCTGTCGGCGGCCGTCCCGGGCCAACCACGCACGCCCAGAGACCCCGCGAGGCACCGATCGACGCGCGCGGAGGTCGCGCACACGCCAGGGCCGGTCCGAGGTTGTCGCGCGGGCAGCCCAGCGCGCAGTCGCCGTCCAAAGTCGTCGCCTCCGCCGCGGTTGGTCGGTCGGCCGGTCGCTCTTCTTCTCGCTCGTCTCTTCCTCGCCAAGTCGCTTGTTGTGCCAGGTCACGCCGCGACACTCGCGTTCAGTATGCGGAATACAAGCGGAGACGTCTCGAGGAAGACCCCGTTTTATGTTGCGCGAAGGTACGAGCGCGCTGAAGTCTTCCCACGTGAGGTTTTATTGACGAATCGTGAGGTTTTACGCGTCGGTGGTGGACTGAGTCGCAGGAGTTGGACACGCCGTATCGGAAGCTCTGACGAAGCGAGAATATATTGGCTCATCAATTAGACTGGAAAATACGGCCTCTATACGCCCATCGTGGCGAAATGGAAAGTGACGACACCATGTGGGTGGCGGTGGGATCAGGATAGACATGGAGCAACTTGCCATGACTATCCGCCCTCGGCAGCCCCCTTCACGCGAGAAAGATGCAAGCAGCACCCGACGGCTCGTGTCGCCAATGCCGCCATGTTCCAGCAGTATCAAGGACGGACAAGTGCTCGCGACGCCAGTTTTCAGGGTTCGCTGGTCAAAAATTGGATCTTCTTTTCTGGGTGCTCAAACCAGTCGTCACATACATTTCCCAAATGAGAAATTCGAACCTTCACTTATTTATGGGATCACAGAACAGCAATACACACAGATCCATTTTTAGCAAATGAAAAATGGATCTCAACAACAACCATGGACGACTACCGAGTTCCTCGACTACCGAGTCACTCAACCACAACATCGAGGCGCCTACTGGCGGTGGCGACGCACGCTGCACTTGGACGTCGTCGTCGCGGTCTCAGTCGATGATGACGTGGCCGTCGTGTCGTCGGCTTCCGCTGCCGCGCTGGTCTCCGTCTCCGAGTCATCCTCCGTGGTGCTGGCGCTTGAGGTCGGCGCCGCGGTCTCGGAGGCCGCGCTCGAAGACGCAGTCTCCTCGGTCGACGTCGAGGATGTGGTCGCCTCCGAGTAGCTCGACGTCGAGGATGTGGTCGCCTCCGAGTAGCTCGACGTCGACGATGTTGACGATGTATCCTCGGCGTAACTCGACGTCGACGCGTCCTCGTTGTAGCTTGAAGTCGACGCATCATCGGTGTAGCTCGAGGTGGCTTCCTCGGCCGAGCTCGCCGTGTCACTGCCAGTTGAGCTGGCGGCCGCAGAGGTGGCGGCATCTTCAGCACTCGCCGAGCTCTCCGCCGCCGCCGACGTAGCAGATGCCTCGGTGCTCGATGCGGCGCTGGACGGAGTCGTCGTGTACGCAATCGAATCACTGTCGTCGCCGGCGCTGGTCGTCGTCTCAGTTGAACCAGCATCAGCATTTTCGGCTGAGCTTGACGTTGTGGTGGCCGTCGTCGTGGAAGTTGATGTGCTGCCGGAGTTGCTGCTCGTCGGGACAGCCTCGTTGATGTGAATGTCACTATCTGAGTACTGACACAGCGGGTCCTTGATGCCATCGCCGAGCGACGTCGGCTCATCACCATCGGTACCCTCGGACCAGCCACAGATGACATACCCATCGTCGGAGGAGCTGATGTAGATGTTCTTGAGGATGGCCTCGTCGCCGTAGTTCTCGTTCACGGTCACGATGCTCACGTCCGGGTCGACGGCGTAGACATTGGACACGTTCACGAAGCGCTGGCGGTCGCCGCAGGTGCCGCACGAGCGGTACAGCTTGCCGAACTCTTGGGCGTAGAAGCCATCGATCACCACACTGCCGTAGCCGTTGTGTTGAATCACCTTGTCGTCGGCGTAGCGGGCACCACCACCGGTGACCGTCGACACACTGTCAGCGGAGCCGCCCTTGATACTGAGCGCGTCCTCACACACGTCCTCCCACCAGACGTTCTCGATCGTGCAGTCCGAGTCGTCGCAGTGCACGCCCTCCATCTGGTTGGTGCCGATGATGGCGTTCTTGAGCGTGGCGCCAGCCTCCAGCGAGAACACGGCGGTGGACGTCCCGCTCTCGGTCTGGCCGTCGCACGTGATGTCCGATCGGTCGTACGTCTTCATGCTGCCGTCGAATGTCTCGCCGGCCGCGATGACGTACACCTCCGAGTAGCTGACGTTTCCTTGGCTCGTGGGCCAGGTTCCATCAGGGACGGACGCGCCGAGAGCGCTACCGATGACAAGAGCGGCCGTCGAAGGAAGGAGGAAGCGAACCATTGTTGATGCTTTGAAGGTTAAGTGTCGATGAGCTGGCCAATTTGGAAATGAACTCGAGGGACCAACGCGTCTGCTTCAGAGCTCCAGTAGTGTCAACTGGAGCCCAAAGATGCCACAGGATCATTTTGGATCGGCAACAGAGCAAAGCGACCCATTTGGTTTCCGCGCGGTTTCTCGAGGCATGGACGACGACCACCGTTGCTGCGACCGCAATAGCCATGCGTCCCACATGCGCGGCGTTCTCTGGCGCGAGGCCCACTGGTTGCACAGATGGCCGTGGCGTTGACGGAGCGCTTCTATCGAGCGTTCACTCGAGCCAACACGACGCATCTCCATTGCGATCATCGTCTCGATCAGATTGCCTCATGGAAACGTTGCGACCAACATGTCAAACATAAACAAAATGATGGACCAAAATGTAGAAAAAAAAACTCAACATTGCGTTCAACAGCCTTTTTCATTCGATCAACATGACGGAACACATTGAGAGCGGCATGGCAGCGGTTTAGTTGCGACGCATGCACGTCTTGCACGACGACGTGGTCGTGTCAACTGACGGGGTCGACGCCGGCGCAGCTGCAGTCTCGTCCTCACCAGCAGTTTCCTCCGACGTCTCGCTCGACGAAGTCTCCTCCAAGCTCTCACTCGACGAGGTCTCCTCCGAGCTCTCACTCGACGAGGTCTCCTCCGAGCTCTCACTTGAGGCAGTCTCCTCTTCCTCTCCGTCCGTGGCCGGCTCCGGGGTCATGGTCGCGACTGTGTACACACCCTCATCGCCTTCAGTCAAGGGAACGGGCGTCACAATCGCCATCGTGTACACATCACCGCCGTCCTCCGTAGAGGGCTCGGAGGTCACGGTCGCGACAGTGTACACATCGTCGTCGGCCTCGGCGTCAGCCGAAGCACCAGTCTCCTCGCTGTACGATGAGGTCGACTCGTCGCTGTACGAAGACGCGGACTCCTCACTGAGCGATGACGCAGTGGATGCGGCGGTGGACGTCGAGTTGCTCGACGAGGTGGTCGATGTTGCAGTCGACGCGCTCGTCGCAGTCGACACATCCTCGTTGATGTGGATGTCGCTCTCTGCATACTGAAACAGCGGGTCCTTGATACCAGCGCCTAGCTCGATCGACTCACCGTCCTCGCTGCCTTGCGACCAAGTGCACACGTCGTAGTCGTCGCCGTCGGCCGAGATGTAGATGTTGCTCAGCGTCGCCTCGTCGCCGTAGTTCTCGTTCACGGTCACGATGCTCACGTCCGGGTCGACGGCGTAGACATTGGACACGTTCACGAAGCGCTGGCGGTCGCCGCAGGTGCCGCACGAGCGGTACAGCTTGCCGAAGTCCTCAGCGTAGAAGCTGTCAATGACGACCTTGCCGTAGCCATTGTGCTGGACCACCTTGTCGTCGGCCGAGCGTGCACCTCCACCCGTGACGGTCGACACACTCGAGGCCGAGCCGCCCTTGATACTGAGCGCGTCCTCACACACGTCATCCCACCACACGTTCTCAATGGTGCAGTCGTGGTCGTCGCGGTGCACACCCTCCATCTGGTTGGCGCCGATGATGACGTTCTTGAGCGTGGCGCCGGCTTCAACGAGGAAAACCACGGTGGAGGAGCCGCTCTCGGTCTGGCCGTCGCACGTGATGTCCGATCGGTCGTACGTCTTCATGACCCATCGAAGGTCCCGCCGGCAGCGACCGTATAGGCCTCGTCGTACTGGACGGTGCCCTAGCTCGTGGGCCACGTGCCGTCGGGGACCGACGCGCTGGACACGGCAGTCGCCAGCAGCGCGAGCGAAGAGACCGAGAGGGAGGCGATCGTCTTGACCATGCCGCCACGTGAAGAAGAGCTCCGGACGACCGTCTTCGCCGACGCAAGTGCGCTTCGAAGACATGCTGATGCTGCTTCCCGACTGCGATCGCCGTGGCTGGCCGAGGGCCGCCCATGAACTCGGAAATGGACATCCGAGCGAAGGAGCAGCCGTCCAAGAAGGAGGCGAAGGAGATCGCGGAGATGCGGAAGTTCCGGAATCCCA
>JAADYH010000276.1:0-26500 GCA_023338125.1 Phytopythium aichiense
CAAGGTTCACCCTAGCGCGCCAGTCAAGGGTTTCGCTCGAGCCCTCCAGAGACGAGCGACCGTGGTGCCGATGGACGAGTACAAGACCAGCAAGCTGTGTTCGCTGTGCCACCATAATCTGGAGAAGGCGCGTCTGGTTGCCACCAACGACGATGGCGAGTTCGAGTTGCGGAAGAACAGAAATGTCCTGCGTTGTGCCAACAGTGCTTGAAAGGCAAACTTACTTATGGTGCCGAGACGTCAACGCCGCGAGGAACATGCTGGAGCTGCTGAGGAGCGGCCTGAAAGGGAATCTCGGCGCAACAAGGCTGAAGGCGTTCAAACGGGACAACCATTGAGCAGGCAGAACAAGAACACGTGAGTGGAAAGACCGGTAGTCATGCATTGCAGGGAGAAATAGCCACTCACGTTCACATAGCTGAAGCATAGCGAGACCAGTAGGATCGCAGTGTTTCATCGTTTATGACCATCACCAAGGCGGTTGGCTGCATGTGGTTGGGGGTTGCCAGTTCATCGAGTACCGTCCGCCCGTCGGTGCAATGAATAATAGTGCGGTGCCTGCCATTGGGAGCTCTGCGTCGGGGCACACTTCGCTCGGTGCCGCTCAAAGCAGTGGAGTTGGTCGCAGTGGCTCCAAGACGTCCAGTCCACGCTTCACTCGCCGAAGTTCTCGTACATGTTCATGGCCTCGTCCTCCACCACCTTGTACGCCGCCTCGAGCACGTTCTGGACCTTGACGAGGGCCGCAGCGACTGCCATGAAGGCGTCGCCGCCCGCGTGCTCTTCCCAGTACGAGTACTCGCCGCGCTGAGACTTGGGGTCGTCGGAGCTGACAAAGTCCGGAAGGTCTTCCAGGCCGGACGTGAGCGACACCCCGACGGCAACGAGCGTGCCGAGCTGCAGCGCGGACAGGAAATGCTGCGACGACTGGTAGAAGTACGCGGTCGACAGCGTCCAGCAGAGCACCTCGACCAGCGAGCGGTAGAAGTGGTATCGCCAGTTCTCGCGGATCCGGGTGAAGCGCGACTGCAGCGTCAGCCCGACGCGGCGAGTGGGCAGCCAGAGGCAGAAGAACTCGGCCGTGACCACGAACGCGACGCCTGTGCACGCGGTGAGCGCCGCAAAGTACTTGACGTCGTGCATGTTGTCCCATAGCGAGCGGACGACCACGACGCCCAGGTAGCCGAACAGCAGGTTCTTGATGAGCACTACCTCCTGTCCGTCCGTAGGCGCCTTGCCATTCGTGGGCACGTCGAAGCCGAGGCGCTGCAGCAGGTCGCTGCCACCCTGCTGGTTGCGAATCACGCGTGCCAGGCCGCGCACAAACTGCAGCACGATCTCGTCGCAGACCGACATGACGGCGCCGACGAAGGTGCCGAGCTGGATCGCAAACAGCACGTCGCCCGAGAGCGAGTAGGCCGCGCACGACACGCTGAGCCAGCACGTGAGCTCGAGGAACGACTGCAGCGTCTTGTTTTCCCAGTTGAAGCGCGCGTCCGTGAAGCGCTGCACCAGCGCGCTCAGGATCATGGGCCCGGCGCGCACGGGGAAGCTGCCGCAGAAGCCCAGCAGTGCGTCCGACAGCGCGTCGCTCTCGCGCATGACGCGCGCGTAGAAGTCGCTGCCGCCCAGGATGTCCTTGCTCGACGCCGCGCTCGGGTACAGCACCTCGTAGTCGCTCTCCGAGTCCTCCTCGTCGACCGTCTGCATCCGATGGAGAAGGGGAAAGGACGGAAGTCGGTCATTACGACGGCCATAGTAACCCCCCGTGATTCTGGCGGACAAGACGCTACGAACCGCTGGAGTGAGTCGCGTGCGCGCTTCCAGCATCTCGGCGCGGCGGCCGGTCGGAGCGCGCGCCTTGGTCGCCATGCCGCCGGTTCTTCCTCCCGGTCTCTCGCTGTCAGTGTCGTCGCTCTTCTTCGCCGTTCTGGGATTTCTCCAGACTGCGGAAAAGGAAAAGAAGGCCGGTCTTCTGGATCTGAGCGCTGGCCTTTGAACCCAATGGAAGTGGGAAGGTCCGGCGAGTTGCGGAATGAGGGGAGTGAACGGCTGTTTGGGGCTTCTCTGCAACACGTCGACGCGCTGAGAAATTTATGGCATACTTTCTCCAAGATAGATCTGCCTCAACTGAACCGTCCAGATGGTTGCAGAATAGGGGTGTTCTATACGCCCGGCGCAATCAGAAATCTCCAGACGACAGCACGAAAGGACACGTCGCATGGATGAAAACTCAACTTGAGGGCATCAAAGATCTCACCCGACAAAAGCACCAATGCATTGCGCTCTTCACTGCTTGAGGGGCGGATGTGGACTCTGAGCCAACGATATCGTTGCGTTCGCAGTCAGAACTCGACATGATATATTGGTGGTCTCGTGGTCACCTGGACAAAATCCAGTGGCCATTGACATGCATCTATAAGCCTCGGCATTTGACTGACTATGGATCATGTCTGGTCTAGAGCTCGCCGTGGGTCATGAAGGCGTCGACGACGCCGCAGTCGTCCAGGACGCCGAAGCCTCCGCGCGCATCGCTGCTGGCAAAGTTGGCGGCGCAGATGCACCGGCCCGTGCTTTCGTCTGCCGAGCACGCCAACCGATTGTCAATGAGAGTCCAACAGAGAACAGCCTTTCGACCAAACAAACGCACCGCATCGGCCGCGGTTGTTGCAGACCGTGTCCTCCTTCGTGCCTGGAGTTGGAACCTGCACGCTGGTCACGACGGTCACTGTCGAGTGTGTGAGGCCCGCAGGCGAGATGCTCAGCGGCGGTAATGCCCCCGATGGCGAGTAGAACGTGATGGTCATCACTGTGGTCACACGGGTGAGCGATGGATCAGAGCCTGCCTTCCTCTGCCTTCCTCTGACGACGGACTAACCATTGCCGGTCGAGGTGCACGCCGAGACGGTCCCCGCCACGAATGAGACGCCGACGCTTGTGACACTGCCAGACACAACGGAGAGTGAGTCTTTGGAGCGGCAAGACTGAGGAGCGAGGTGTCGAGGGCCAACATACGTGATGAGGCTCTCGAGCGAGTACTGGACGCCCAAGGCGGTCGCTGTTGCAGGGATCGCGCGCGTGGTTTCGCCGCGAAACGACAGCGTGAACGAGCCTCCGTCGGCCGTGCAGCTCACGGTCTGCACCGTGTCAAGCTGCCCGGTTGTCCACGGATCGTCGCCGCTAGGACAGGGCCCTGCCAAGTACAGCAGATGATCAGATCCCCCCAGTCATCGAGTGGAAGCGGCGGTGGCTCCCAACGCACTGGCCGCGCAGTTGTAGCCCGAGTAGCGGACGCTCGCGCCACGGTCCTGGTACAGCTTGTCGCAGTAGCAGCCGCGCACCATATCGGCTTCCCACGTCGCGACTGCGTTCGGGTCCACGCCGTACACGTAGCCGGCGGATCCATACGCGGCTGTGGGCGTGAGCGCAGCCATCTCTCGCGCTGTGCGGCATTGCCCGCGGTCACTGCACATCTTGTCGTCCCCAGTCGGACACGACACTGGCAGCAGCACACGACAACAGCCACATCAGTCTCAGCACAGAGATTGGCATCCAATCACTCGCAAGTGAGATCGCACTTCGGTCGCACGCAGTGCCCTCGAACCCCGACAGGCAACTGCATGCGCCAGCGTCGTTGCACAGACCCTGAACAGTGCGCATGATGATATTAGAGGGCTGCATCGGGGAGTCAAAGTGGGGAAGTCACGTGCGTACAGCGTTGGAGCACTCGACGGGCGACAAGTGCGCCACGTTGTCTGCCTGCGCTTCCTCGAACCACGCACGGCCGGCGGGGCAGATGGGCTTGGAGCAGTCGTAGCCGGAGAAGCCGTTTTCACACACGCAGCGGTAGTTTGGCGCGCCAGTGCAACTGCCGTGACCGCTGCACACAATCTGTGACCCGGTGCCGGCGAATCCTGAACAGAGAGACACACAAGTTTGAGCCGCATCATTCCAAGACAGCCAAGCAGGAGGAGCCATCGTCACGTACCGACACAGGCCGACAGAGCGGTCGAGGCTTCATAGTACCCGCAGTCCTGGATGACTCCAACGTTGCCTTGACCTGCGCAAACAACACCAAGCGAAACCGGTTCATCGCATAAAGTCAGTGTCTGCAGGTTCGCCCAAGAAGTGACTAGGACGGAAACGCACCATCACTGGTCCCGAAGTTGGTCTGGCACGAGCAGAGCCCCGTCAATGTGTTGCACTTGCCTCGCCCAGAGCACGGCAGCCACTGCGTTGACACAGCAGCACTGCGTAAGAGCTGTCTTGTTGGGAAATGTACAATGATGCGTGGCAGGCTCACCTCCTTGGTCCCGGTCTGCGTCGCGCTCTTCGCCCCATACAACGCCGCTACTCCATCTGCGAGGATGCCACTCGATTATTCCCGCCCAGGTAATCAGAGACATCATGCCGCGTGCAAAAGCCTACCCGTCTGGACTGACAGCGCGCTCGTGCCGCCAGACAGAGACTGGGATACCAGCCGCAGCGGCGGCACGTCCCCGTGCTCGAGTGTGAAGGTGATCATGGCCGACACGCCATCCGAGTCGCATATCTTGCCGTTGCTGCTACCATCCAGCACCACCGCCACGTCTCGGATGGTGCTGAGTGCCTCCAGCGCAGCCTCTAGCGTCGCGGCTGTCTCCGTTGCGCTGTCAAGCGACCTGGTCGCCTCTCCACGGAAGCTGAGCGTGAAGGAGCCCGTGCAGCCACTGCAGAGACACGAGAGCGCCTGCACCTCGTCCACTTGGCCCGTCGTGACCGGGTCGTCCCCGAACGCGCATTGCCGCAGGGAACAGTCGACGCCAGCGTAGCCAAAGTCGCACACGCAGCCGAAGATGCGGTCGGCATCCCACGGAGTCGCGTACGTGGTCGTGTACAGCAGGTTGTAGTCGTTCCGCGTCGCGGCCGCGGCCCGCATGCTCAAACACTTGCCGTGGCCGCTACAACTGCTCCGACACAGCGAGAGCCGATCACATGCGACCCCTGCAAAGCCTGAGTCGCACTCGCAGCGACCATTGTCGCGGTTGCACGTCCCGCGGTTCGAGCACTCGCGCGCGACCGTGCGGATCGCGTCGTCCGCGGTGGCGAAGTCGATCCAGGGCGTGCCTGTCGGGCAGGTTCGATGCGCGCAGTCGAAGCTCGTGTACCCGGGGAAGCAGACGCACCTGGAGGAGCCAAGCACACCACCGTGAACCATGTGCGCGCGTCACTGACTTTGAAGCGCGAAGTGTGGCAAGGGGATCTTCGCGCCAAGTCGATGGTGTGATGCCCCTCCTCTCGCGTCTATGCGCAGACGGAAGCAAGCAATCACTCACGTGTTGGAGCTCTGGCAGGTGCCATGCCCGCTGCACTTGGACGGGCAGGACGCATCGGCGAGCTGCAGCAGCAGCGCAAGCGACAGCAGCACCCAGGCCGCCATGCTCTGCGCCGAGTCGGAGCAGTCCGCGCGCGAACGTCCAAGGGGCGTGCCGCAAAAAAATAGCCGCAGGCCTCCACACCAACAGCATTCAATGCAACCAGCGCGACACAACGCCTCTGAGACTCACGCTTCCAGTCTTCAACCAACGCATTGACACACTGGACGCCATGCAGTCGCTGCAGTCACACCGGACCACCGGTTTGGATGCGGCGCGGCGTCTTTGCCGCCAGCGCCTTCTTCAATCTGTCAGCAAACCACCAGACCACGTTGACGACCCGAGCGCCAAGCACACGCGTCTCGCCAGTGGCAACAGTGTCGTATCCAGAACGTAGCGACATACGCATAAGCGGGCGGCGACATGATCCCAAAGACTCATGGAGGAGCTGCCAGCATCTTCAACGTGGCAAGTGATGGACCTCGACGAGACGCTCTCTGTTTCCCCATGTGTAACCTCGTCCGCCATGTCGCTAAGTTCGCACCCAGCACCACTTTGCTTGCTCACGGAGCAAGTCGGCCACGCCCCGTTTCTCGCGCGGCAAAGTTTACTGTAAACATCCCTTGCCGACTACGCCCGAAGCCTCCAGCACTCGCGCTTGGTATGCGCAGACGCCTTTCCTTTGCGCTCGCACCTGCTGCACGCCAAGCAAACCAGCCCTCCACAAACACCCGCGATCCTCTAAGTACGCTTTACACCCACAAAGTGCGTCCACAAAGTGCGGCTCGTGGAATCAACCAATCAACGCGCTCCATGTCCCACCTTGTTTTGCGAAATCGTACGCGTACCCCCATGTCCAGCAGCTCCGTAACCCAAAGGATGGGGTACACCTCGGGATCTCAAGTCAACATGCTCCGCGGACGAGCGGCCAGGAACTGCTGGCCCATTTCCAGATTCGGTCGCTCCTGCTCCAGCCGAGCTTTCTCTCTCTCTCTCTCTCTCCGCCTCGAGCCATGGCTTCCTTCGCGTTCCGCCGCGCGTCCAAGCGTGTGGCGCTCGGCCTCGGCGCGGGCGTGGCCGGCGTGGCTGGCCTCTCGGGCGGCGCGGTCGTCAAGGCCAAGGAGAGCGGTCGGCTGGTGGCGCCCATCACGTGCGACGACGGGTCCGTCATCACGCCGTACGAGGTGCCCGCGCGCAAGGAGCAGCTCGATCGGCTCAAGCGCGAGCAGTTCGACGTGCTGGTGATCGGCGGCGGCGCCACGGGGGCGGGCTGCGCGCTGGACGCGGCCACGCGCGGGCTCAACACGGCCGTGGTCGAGGCGTACGACTTCGCGGCGGGCACGTCTTCGCGCTCGACCAAGCTCATCCACGGCGGCATCCGGTACCTCGAGACGGCCTTCATGAAGCTCGACTACGCGGCGCTCAAGCTCGTGTACGAGGCGCTGGAGGAGCGCGAGTTCTTCCTCTCGGCGGCACCCTACATGAACCGGCCGCTGCCCATCATGATCCCCATCTACACGTGGTGGGAGGTGCCGTACATGTGGGCGGGCACCAAGATGTACGACCTCGTGGCCGGCTCCAAGCGGTTCGTGCCCGGCTCGTACTACATCAACGCGGACGAGGCCATGTTCCAGTTCCCCATGCTGCGCAAGGACGGGCTCAAGGGTGCGCTCGTGTACTACGACGGCCAGATGAACGACACGCGCATGAACGTGTCGATCGCGCTCACGGCCACGCAGAACGGCGCGGCCGTGGCCAACTACGTCAAGGTGGTGAGCCTCATCAAGGACGACGAGGGCAAGGTGCGCGGCGCGCGCGTGCGCGACTCGCTCACGGGCGACGAGTGGGACGTCAAGGCCAAGGCCGTGGTCAACGCCACGGGCCCGTTCACGGACGCGCTGCGGCAGATGGACGACCCGGAGGTGTCCAAGATCTGCGTGCCGGCCGCGGGCGTGCACGCGGTGCTGCCGGACCACTTCAGCCCGAACCGCATGGGGCTGATCGTGCCCAAGACGAGCGACGGCCGCGTGCTCTTCTTCCTGCCGTGGGAGAACGGCACGCTCGCGGGCACGACGGACTCCAAGTCGGAGATCACGATGCTGCCCGAGCCGACGAAGGAGGAGGTGGACTTCATCATCGACGAGGCCAACCGGTACCTGGCCAAGGACGTGACGCGCGCGGACGTCAAGTCGGCCTGGTCGGGCATCCGGCCACTGGTGCGCGACCCGCGCCACGGCGAGGGCAACACGGCGCGCATCTCGCGCGAGCACGTGGTCGAGGTGAGCAAGTCGAGCATGGTGACGATCGCGGGCGGCAAGTGGACGACGTACCGCCGCATGGCGCAGGACGCGATCGACGCCGTGGTGGCGTCCGTGCCCGAGCTGGCGCCTAAGGCGGCGCCGTGCAAGACCAAGCAGGTGGGCATGATCGGCGCCGACCGCATCGGCGAGGTCTGCAACAAGAAGTTCGACAAGATCACGGTCACGCTGCGCGAGAAGTTCCAGCTCGACAAGGACGTGGCCGAGCACCTGATGCGCAACTACGGCACGCGCGCGCTGCAGGTGGCCGAGATCGAGCAGCGCGGCTTCCTGGACCGCAAGAAGAGCGACCACCCGCGCCGGCTGCACCCCAAGTACCCGTACCTCGAAGCCGAGGTCGTCTTCGCCGTGCGCCAGGAGTACGCCGAGAAGGTCACGGACGTCATCGGCCGCCGCATGCGCCTCGCCTTCATCGACAGCCAGGCCGCCGCCGAGCTCATGCCGCGCGTCGTGCACATGATGGGCGAGCTGCACGGCTGGAGCAAGGCGCGTCGCGAGCAGGAGGCCGCCGAGGCCGCGCAGTACCTCGCCACCATGCACAACTAGGCAAGTCCGCCGGTCGGCGGGCAGGCGACAGGGACCGACCGCGTAAGGAGAAGGATCCAACATGTATTGCGCTGCTGCTTGACGCCTGTGTCTGTGACTGTGACTGTGACTGTGCGTGTGATGATGTCTGCGAGTGGCGGTGAGGGCGGTGGGAGCGCTAGCGGCCGCCCAAAGCCGGCAGCGTCGTCGCTTTCGGCTGCTGGCGCTGGCGCAGCGCGGCTTTGGCCTGCGGCGACTTGGCGGGCGACGCAACCAGCGGGGGCAGCGCATTGTGCGGCGCCACCAACTGCAGCAGCTGCCTCGCCAGCGCCGCCGTCTCCGCTCGCGTCCCGCCTGGCATCGCCTTGGCCTTGGCGTCAACGTCGACGGCGCGCCGAGCCGCGGGCTCCAGCCTCACGTCCGCATTGGCGTCCGCCTTGGCGTCCGAGTGCGAGTCCTCGCGGTCGGCGAGCAACAGCAGCGCGTCCAGCCCGCCGCGCACGAGCTCCTGGCTGTTCCGCGCGTGGCCCGAGACGGCGGCCGCCAGGGCGGCCAGCGAGGCCTCGGCCACGTCCTCGTGGGCCTCCGACTGGCCTCTGGACGCGTCCAGCAGCGAGACGAGCGTGGCGACGCCACCCATGGCACCGGCCACGTCCTGGTTGCGCGTGTTGCCTGCCACGACGTTGCGCAACGCCCAAAGACTCGAGACCAGCGCCGCGGACGTCGTCGACGGCATCTCCGAGTCGTCCAGCGAGCACCGACGCAGCAGCACTTCAATCGCGCGCGCGTTGCGCAGCAGCGCCTTGGCGCTCGGCCGCTTCCAGGCCTCGTCCGCGATGGCGTCGCTGGCCATGGCCACGACGGCCGCCGAGCTCGACGGGTCCTCCAGCAACGCCACCAGCCGCCGGAGGCTCTCGACCGACTGTCCGCCGACCGCCGAGACGCCCGCGAGCTGCGGCGAGGCCTGCCGCACGTCCGCGAGCAGCTCGAGCGCCTCGAGCGCCGGCTCGCGGACCGCAGCAGACGCGTGCGCGCTCAGGTTGACGAGTGTCTCGACGCCGAGCGGCACGCGCAGCAGCCGCGGCTTGTTGGCGTCGTGCAGCACCAGGTTGACGAGTCCGAAGAGCGCCAGCCGCTGGACTTCCGGCTGCTGCTCGCGGCCGCACAGCCGCACGAGCAGCGCGAGTCCGTTGAACGGCAGCGCTGCCCTCGCCGGGTCCTCACCGGCGTTGTTGTCGCCGTCGGTGTCGTCGTTGACGGCTGTCAGCTTGGACGAGCCCATGGCCAACGCGATCTCGTCGTTGTACGACAGCGCGCAGATCGCCCGCGCCGCGTGCTCGAGCGCCAGGCCGGCGCCGTGGCGGCAGACGCGCTCCAGCAGCTCGAGCCACGCCGTGTCGCCGGCCACGAGCTGCCGGTTGGCGTCGTTGTAGAAGAGCGAGTTGGCCAGCACGCACAGCGCGTGCTCGCGCACTGCAGCCCCCAGCTGCAGGTCGTCGCTCTCGTCCGAGGACGGAGATGAAGGAGACGCTGCCTCCTGGTTGCCAGCCGACCCGACGTGCTCCGAGACGCGG
This sequence comes from Phytopythium aichiense, assembly GCA_023338125.1. NCBI lineage: Eukaryota > Oomycota > Peronosporomycetes > Pythiales > Pythiaceae > Phytopythium > Phytopythium aichiense. Next base: position 9,772 of record JAADYH010000276.1, read on the forward strand.
CACAGCCGGAGGAGCACGGGCAGGTAGCGCGCGACGCGGTACTGGTTGTCGCGGTTCCACGTGAGGTTGGCGAGTGCCCAGGCGGCCTGCGCCAGCATCTCGACGTCCACATCTCGCTGCTCCTCGGCCTGGTTGTCTGGCGCCGCGCTCGCCAGCAAGAAGAGCGCGTCGACGCCGCCGGCCGTGCCGATGGCTGCGCGGATCGCATCGTGCCGCGCGATGCTGCCGAGCACCAGCGCGCCGTGGAAAGCCACGTCGCGGTTGCACGACGCGCACATGAGCACGAAGGCGGCCACGCCCGTGCCGGCCTGCCGCTTCTCCTCGTCCATGATGGCATCGGCGACGCTGGCGCCGCGGCCGTCGCGCTCGCAGTCGTCGCTGTCCAGCAGCGTGATGACGCCTGAAAGCACGAGCGCCGCGTGCGCTTGGATGGCCTCGGACACGTCCAGCTCGACGGCGTCGTGGATCCGCGACGAGTTGCACAGCCGCGTGAGCGTCGAGACGCCCCCGGCGGCCACCACGCGCTCGCTCGCCGGCGTCAAGTCGCTCACGAGGTTGGCCAGCGCCTGGACGCTCGCGAGCACCAGGTCTACATCGACGGCCGGTCTGCCGGGACCGTGCGGGTCGCAGTACGCCAGCAGCAAGGGGATGACGGCCCCGTCGTCCACGGCCACGATCTGCTGCTGGTTGAAGCGGTTCTCGAACGCCAAGTTCCCGAGCGCGCGCACGGCGCACCGGACGACCTCCCACGCCGACAAGTGGCTCTCGTCGACCGCTTTGGCTGCGTTTGAGCCTTGATCCTCGCTCGTGGGCGGCCGTAGCAGCCGGGCGAGCAGCGGGATGACGCCGTCCAAGCGTCCGACGATCGCCGTGTTGCGCGTGTTCATGACCACGAGCGCGAGCGACTCGAGCGCGTTGCGCTGCACCACGCGGCTGGCGGGACTGGAGACCTCCGTCGAGGGCTGGCACAAGTCCACGAGCGTCTGGAGGACGCCGGGCGTGAGTCCGATGTGCACCTGGTTGGCAGCGTTCTCGTCGGGCCGCTCGCGGTCCTCCACGTGCAGCCAGGAGCGGATGAAGCGCAGCTTCTTGCCGGCAGCAGGCTCTCCTTGTCCGCTCTCGCTCCAAGTCGCGGGGTCGTCCAGCCAGTTGGCGCTCGTGCTCGCCTCGCCCGGGACGGCGTCGAACTCGAGCTGCTCCGCCGAGAGCGTGGCCAGCACCTCATCCGACTTCGTCTTGACCCACGAGAGCCACGTGTGCTTGGCCCGCCACCCGAGCGCCCGCGCCGTCGCGTTCGCGTTCCACGCCACGAGTCCGAGCGCGCGAGCACTGATGGCTCGCACCCGCTGCTGGCTCGAGTGCGATGCCAGCGCGGCGAGCACCTGGACGCCCGCGTTCTCGCGCAGCGCGTCGTTGCAGGCCTTGGTGGCGCCGGCGAGGATCGCGAGGCCGTCGGCGAAAAAGGCGAAGAGCAGATTGACGTCGCTCAGCACGGCCTGCGCGGTCACGCGGTGCCGCCAGACCTGGAGGCGCAGCAGGCGCTGCAGCTGCCGGCGCTGCTCCGTCTTGGCGGCGAACTCGCGCACCATCTTGACGCGCTCGGCGCTCGCCTCCTTGGCCTGGAGCTTGAGCGCCAGGTTCCACATCTCGATCGAGTTGATCTTGGTGACCTGCGCCGCCACGCGAAAGCGCAGGTCGTTCACCTCGGTGGCGCGCCGCTGCTCCAGCGCCTGCACCGTCTTGAGCAGTTCCTCGTTGGACACGCGCTGCGCCGTCAGCTCGCGCTTGGCGGCCGTCAGCCAGTGCCGCTGGGCCTCGTTCTCCAGCTCGAGCTGCTGCAGCCGCTGCTCCAGTTCGCGCCGAACTTGGTCGTGGGTCGAGATCAGTCGCTCGCGCTCCGCTCGGTACTGGCGCAGCTCGTCTCCAAGCCGCTTGTTCAGCTGCTCGATCTCTCGCTGAAGCTCCAAGATGACGAGCCGCGTTTCGAGCCGCACGGCGTCGTCGCTGGCTTGGTACTCGCTCCGCATGCGGTCCATCCGGCCGCCCAACTGCTCGATGTGCTGCTGCAGCTGCGCCTCCACCTTGGACCGCAGCTTGAGCTCGCGCTGGAGCTCCGCCACGCGCTCGTCGTGCTGCTCCTGCAGCAGCGCCAGCATCTGCTCGTGCCGCTCGCGCTGGGTCGCCGTCACCCACTGCTCGGACGTGCAGTCCTTGACGAGCGCGATGGCCGCCAGGGCTCGCCACCGGGCCTCTCGCTCGTAGCACGAGAGCAGGAACTGCCGCACCTGCTGCTGGAGCCGCAGCTTGGCCTCGAACGCGCGCGAAGCCTCGTCGACGCTCTCAGGTGCGACGGGTTCGCCCTCGACGTCGGCCCCGCCCTCCATGAGCTGGTACAGCCGCGCGATGACCTGCCGCTCGGTCTGCATCTCGTCCACGAGCTGCGCGTTGAGGTCCCAGAGCGCCTGCTTCTCGGAGAAGAGGGCCGCCTCCTCCTTGAGCTTCTCCTGGACGTACCGACTCGCCCTCAGCTCCAACTCGAGCAGCAGCGCCTTGGCTTCCTCCTCTTTGGCGAGTCGCTCACTCATCTCGGCCGCCTTTGCCTCGAGGTTGCGGACCAACTCGATGGACTTGTGCTCCAGCTCGAGACACTCGACGGCGTTCAAAGCCTGCAGCGGCAGCCTCTTGGCCTCATCGAGCTGCACTTGTAGCTCCTGCAGCCGGTCGGTCACCTGGTACACGGACTCCTCCCTCGCGGCTCGCTCGATCATGAAGCGCACTCGCTCGACCTGCGAGTCGGCCTGCACCGCCCACATGCGCGTGTTGCCGGCCTTCTCCAGGTCTCGCAGGCGCTCGAAGAAGGCCGCATCGGCGTCGCACAGCGCCAGGTCCACCGCGAGGCTGCGCTGCGTCTTGTCCAGCTCGCGGCGCCTCGCCAGGGCGTCCTGCAGCTCCTGCTGCCGCATGCCTTCCTCCTTGTCCCACAGCCGCCACTGCCGCTCGACGTCCACGAACTGCTTCAGCGCGCGCAGCTCGCTCTCGTCCTCGTCCACAAGCCGCGCGTCAGGCTCCGGCGTCGTCGCTGCGGTTGATCCCGAGCCTGCCGGACGGCTGTCCTCCGCTTCTCCAGCATGTTCCTGCTCGTCGTGGTCGCTCTCGACGTCCTCGACGGCTTCAAGTGTGATATACCGCTCCTTGGCGCGCTCAAGCTCTTCCTCCGTCGGTCGGCGGTCGCTCGGAGCCTCCAGAGGCACCTCGAGCCGCTGGATGGTCGCCTCAAGCCTCGGGATCTCGTCGACGACCTCGGCCTGCTGCGCTTGGATGAGCTCCGCGAGCTGCCGCAGCTCGTCGGTCTTGGCTGCGGCCTCCTCGTGGCGCAGGGACGTCTTCTCCAGCAGGTCGAACTCGAGCTGCTCCGCCTGCTGCACCTCGAGTTCCAGGTGCTTGACGTGAAGGAACTCGGTGTCCAACTGATGGTGCTCCCTCGCGCGCTGGTCCACGGCCACGGGCGTCGTAAGGTACGGCCGGTCGACTCGCTGTTCGACGGCGAAGGCCTCCAGCGCCTTCTCCAGCTCGCTGTCGTCCTTGGCGAGCGTCAGGCCCTTGCGAGTCACCGAGTCGCGGCCGAACTTGGCGAACTGCTGCCCGGGGTTCTCCGCCTCGAGCCGTCGGCGCTCGGCAGCCTCCTCCTTGGCGCGCGCGGCCGCCTGCTCCTGCTGCTCAGCTCGCCGCCGCTTGCGCTCGGCGTCCTTGACGGCGGCGTCCACCTGCTGCAGCGCCTCCTTCTCGCGCTCGAAGGCCTCGCGCGTGGCGCTGAGCAACTGCAGGGCCAGCGCGCGCTGCCGCGTCCTGCTTTGCTCCAGCTGCGTCTCCAGCTGCGCGTGCGCCGCCAGCGCCTGCTCCATCTCGCGGCGGCACTCGACTGGGTCCAGTTCCTTGGCGTCATCGCCATCATCGTCGTCGGCTGCATCGCCATCTCCACCGTCACGTTCGTCAGCCTCGGCGTTCTCCTCATCCTCGGACGCTTGCTCGGGCTCCTGCTCCTCGGTCTTCGGGTAGAAGTTCTCGAGCGGGTAGCTGGCCTTCCAGTCCATCTTGGCGACGTCCCAGCCCTCGGGTGGCTCGAAGAAGAGCGCGGCGGGTGCGTCCCACGTCGACTCGCCCGTCTCGGCGTGCACGAAGTACGGCTTGCCGCCGCCGTCCTCGTCGGCCGGGACCACCATTGTCCACTGCTTGGCCGCCTCGAGCCGGTGGCGAACGCGCTCCCTCATGGCGCGGCGAGCCACGAGCGCCTCGAGTCTCCGACGCTCGTCCGCGTCTTGGACACTCAAGACGCTCTCGGTGGCGTCGCCATCGACTGCGAACGGCTGCAGCAGCGTGGGCAGCGGCACGCCGTCGGGCCAGAGCTCAGCGAGCCACTGCTTCTCCTCTCGCCGCTCGCCGGTCTCGCGCTGCCGCTGCCTGCGCTGCTGACGGAGCTGCGCGTCCAGCTCCTCGCTCTCTCGCCGAGCCTTGTCGGCTTGAGCGTGGAGTCGCGTCGCGTGGAGTCGCTTGGCAGCTCGCACCGCAAGCTTGGACGCCTCCAGGCGGGACTCGAGGCGGCTGAGCGCGTCATTGACGGCCGCGTCCAGTGTCGAGCAGAGCTGATCGAGCAAGAGGTCGAGCGGAGACGCAGGACGAGGGGATGGGAGCTCGCCTCGCAGCGCCAACTCTCCTCGCAGCGCCACCTCGTCGTCCATAGCGGCGGCTGCCCGTGACGCCGCTATAGATAGGAGGGCAAGGCGGCGGCCGACCATTGAGCGCCGACCTGAACGCGTCGCGTCACATTTGAGGTGACTCGGTACGCGTCATGCACTGCGCATCATGGTGGTGGACGACAGCTCGGCCACACTCCCGCCCAGGATGGGAGACCGCGTGCTGCTAGTCGCTGAGATCTCTCTCATCCCGTGCGGCCTTACCAGCCGACGCGGCGTGCGTCGACCGTCTCGCGGACGCTCTGCCAAGCCAGCCAAGGACAGAGCCAAACGCCAGCGACGGAGCGTCCAGGCGTCGCCGACTGCAGGGCAGCGGTGCGTTGACGCGCGGGCTGATGCTGAGGCGTGCCATGCGTCATCCGGTCCCTTGGCTGTGGACGAGCGCAGCAACTGCAAGCGCAACCGGCGGCGCGAGACATTTGCCGCGCCGTCCATGGGCCTCGCAGGCTCGAAGCAGGCGCCATGCATGGTGCACCGCCGCCGTGTATCACTGCGTGCCGGTAAGGCCGTCACGGACGGACGGCCATCGCCTCGTGAATGCATACCCGTTGCGCCGCCGTCCACTTTGTCGGGCTATACATGAAGGCCAGTCTCTGATACAAAATGGCGCGAGACGTATACTTTATCGGAGCAGCGTGAATGCACCGGACTGCGGCAAGAAACGTGCGACGCGCGTTTGAAGTTCCCCTCACTTGGCCCCACTATGCCCCGCGGCGCGTGTCCCCGTCACGTGCGTCGCCAATATGCAATGACCACCACGTCGCACCGCGCTTGCTTACCCTCCCTGCTCTGCGCCTGCCGCATGCTCTGCGCGCCTAATTATAGTCTTGTGGGTCTCTCTTGGGCGTATCCGCGACCTGGTCTCGCTGGTCCGAGCATCAGGCTCATTCCGGAATCTCCACGGCCCCAAGCACTCGCTTCACACCGCATCCAAGACCAGACATTACCTGCCCAGCCGAAGCAATGGCTCCGATCGAGACGCTCGACGCGACGGCGGCGACGCCCATGCTGGCGCCGCACCACGTGGTGAACGCGCACCTGCGCGAGATGGACGCCGACGTCATGTACCACATCGGGCTGACGTGGTCGGGCGAGGACAAGCTCAAGCTGGCGCAGCTCTTCGGCGACACCAAGTTCTTCATCACGGGCGGCAGCGCCGACCGCATGGCGCACTTTGCCAAGGAAGTGGCGGCCGCGCTGGGCATCGAGACGCCGTATGGCTACGCGCTGGCGCCCATCGGCAGCACGGCGCGCTACGTCGTGTACAAGGTGGGCCCGGTGCTGGTGGCCAACCACGGCATGGGCGTGCCGTCCGTCTCCATCTTGCTGCACGAGGTCACCAAGCTGCTCGAGTACGCCGGCGCGCACGAGTGCACGTACATTCGCATGGGCACGAGCGGCGGCGTGGGCGTCGAGCCCGGCACGGTCGTCATCTCGACCGAGGGCGTCAACCACGAGATGCAGGCGGTGGACGAGGTGGCCGTGCTCGGCAAGGTCGTGCGCCGGGCGGCCATCTTCTCGCCCGACGTGGTGGCCGACATCGCCAAGGCCGCCGAGGAGGAGGGCCTGCCGTTCGCCACGGGCAAGACGCTCACGTGCAACGACTTCTACGAGGGCCAGGGCCGGCTGGACGGCGCCATCTGCGAGTACACGGCCGAGGACAAGTTTGCGTTCCTCAAGGTGGCGGCCGACGCCGGCGTCAAGAACATCGAGATGGAGGCCAAGGGCTTCGCCGGCTTCTGTCACAAGCTCCACATCCCCGTGGCCTGCGTCTGCGTCACGCTGCTCAACCGCCTGCTCGGCGACCAGGTGCTCTCGAGCCACGAGACGCTCGTGGGCTACGAGCAGCGGCCGGGCGCCGTGCTGCTGCGCTTCATCAAGGCTCGGCTCGCTGCCGCGAACTGAGCGGCCTCCTAGTCTGTAAATAAATCCCCGCACAGGAAAGCAAACACGCAACGAAACCCTTTTTGTCCATGAAGCAGCAGTCTTGAGGATGGCATCGCCATTGTGAACTGGTGGCGTTGGGCTCGTCAACTTAGTCAGCCCGCCTCGTGATGGCCATCGCCACCTCCATGGCTCCAACGGAGAGGCAAGACACATCACGCGACCGCGAGGTGCTGCTTGGGCACTCGTGAACATGGAGATGGAGGCACAGACAATCGTCATCCGCGGCTGAAGGTGGCTGAAACTGCAGCGCATGAAGAGCAGACGCATGGGATCAGCATGTGGTTGTCGACTTTGAGGGCGAAATCTTGCTCTCCCACCAGGAAATCGAACCTCCTCGACCAGATCTCGTCCTCCAAAGTCGACAAAATCCTCCATAAATCGACTGGATCCGCCGACTTTGACACTCGCGAATCAATCGACCACGCTTCTTCTGGCGAATCAGAAGCGGGCAGAAGCGGATCGACCGCCCAGCAGCCAAGCAAGCGCCGCCAACTCGAAGCCCATGGAGGACGCGGACGGCGCGCCGGAGCGCACGCCCGTGCCGGCACTGGCGCTCGAGATGACCGGCTGCGACGGTGATCCGCTGGAGAAGGCGCCGCTGTCGGCGGCGGCTGTGGGTCTGGCGCTGCAGGACGACCAGTGGGCGTTCGAGACGCCCGGCGAGGGCCTCTCGCCGGGCGTCTATCGCTACTTGCGAGGTAGTAGCGCACGAGGGTCGGTGGAGGCGAGGTGCGAGTGCTTACGGATGCGTTGCGCGGCCCTCAGCAGGCGCAGAGCTGGATGGCAAGAGCTACGACTTCGCTATCGTCACGCGGCGGCCGCGCGCGTCGCGGGACAGCAAGTCATCGGACTCGACCGCGACCGGCGAGGACGACATGGAGGCGCCTGCGGAGGAAGCTGTGAGCGCGAACAACAACAGCAGCAGCGCGCTGGCGCTCACGACGCCCATGCGCGACGCGCTGGAGGCGCAGCTGATCGACTCCCTCGTCGCTCACGGACTGGACGTAGATGCGATCGAGGGCGACTTCCGCGGCGTCGTGAGCCGCGGAGATGCGCGCAGCAAGCACTTGGTCCTGCTACTCCGCGGGAACGACCAGGCGCTGGTCGCGTACGGGCGCCGGCTGAAGCTCCAGACGTGGCTGCGCAGTGGGAGCTCGCGAGAGGTCGAGTCGGTCGTGTCGAGCGGCGCGCCGGAGTCGCCCGCTGAGCGCATCCAGGTCATCGACCACATCATCCGCGAGGGTGCCAAGGTGACGGCCGACGCCACAACGGTGCGCTCCGTCTTCCCCGTGCACGACCCGCAGGCCAACAAGTACCTGCTCCAGATGTTCATGAAGTCGCTGTCGCTGTCCGGCGCGTTCCTGGGCGAACTCAAGGACCACTTCGGCGAGCGCGTCGCGTACTACTTCGCCTTCATGGATTTCTACAACAAGGCGCTCGTGCCCATCGCGGTGCTCGGTGTGCTGCTCTCGTGCTTCCGCGGGGTTCTGGGCACCCCGATGTACATGCGCCTGCTCGTGCCGTGGGCCCTGCTCGTGTCGGTCGGGTGGAGCTATGGCGTCTTGAAGACGTGGTCGCGCCGCAACAACGAGCTGCACTTCGCGTGGGAGAACAACCTGGACACGAAGGCGATCGTGTACCAGAACCCCAACTTCCGCGGCGAGCCTTGCGTCAACCCTGTGACGGGCATGCCCGACAAGGCGTATGCGTCGTGGAAGCGGTACCCCAAGTACGTGCTGGTGGTGAGTTTCATGGTCCTGCAGATCGCCATCATGATGTTCGTCATCGCGATCTGGATCACCACGTTCGAGGCGCTGCTCGTGCGCTACCCGGACAGCGGCATGTTCTCGGCGCAGTGGTTCTACATCTTGTTCGGCGGCATCTTGTATGGTCTCTTCGTCGACGTGATCCAGTGGAGCGTGATCGTCACCAAGGCCGCGCGCTTGTTCACCGAGTGGGAGAACTGGAAGACCGTCGAGCAGTACGAGCGCGCGTACATCCGCAAGGTCTTCTTCATGGACTTCCTCAACTACTACACGTGGTTCTTCCTGCTCGCGTTCGTGTATGTGGTCCCCGGCGCCGGCGACACGATCACCAACTTCCTCAACTCTCTCATCTGGAAAGACCCGGCCAACTGTTGCTTCGGGCCGTACCTCGATCGCTCGGGACAATACTGCCACACGTGTCCGCCGTCGTGGCACCCCCTCCAGGGAGTTCGTGAGACGCGGTGCATCCCGTGCAGCGGCTGGGTCACGTTCGACATCAACCACTTGGACCTCGAGACGCTCTTCCTCACGCCAATCCTCGTCACTCAGGGACTCAATCTGCTGATCGCGGTGCTCATCCCTTGGATCAACCGGAAGCATCATGAACAGAGGCTCAAGGGCTCCGACCGCCGGGCGATGCAGATGGCCAAAGAGCGCGGCGAACGGCGCCTGCTTGCCGAAATGACGTACGATGGGGACCGCGATGGCGACCAGCAGCTCGAGAACAAGGCCAAAGCGCGGCTCTTCGAGAACGACGACGTCGAGATGGAGCGGCTGAACGCCAAGGCGCGCGCAATCCTGCTGGAGAGCGATCAGGAAGACTACGACTCGTTCGAGGATTACCACCACGTGATCGTGCAGTTCGGCTTCGTGGTCATGTTCTCGATGCTCTGGCCCCCCATGCCCGTTGCGTGCCTGGTCATCAATGCGCTCAAGACTCGCGGGGACGGGTTCCGCATGTGCCACACTCTCAAGCGTCCACTCCCGCGGAAGGCTGCCGGCATCGGCGAGTGGAAGATGCTGCTGCACTTCCTCGCCGTCACGGGCATCATCGTCAACATCGGCCTGATCTTCATCTCCACGGGCGCCATGGAGTTCTACTCCAAGTCGTGCACGCAGCAGATCTCGGACGCCTTGAATGACGACTTCTCTCGCTTCCGGTTCGGGCCCGACTTCGCCTGCTACTCGCTGACGACGCGCATGGTGCTGATCCTCGTGAGCGAGAACCTGCTGCTGCTCGGCATCTGGTGCTTCTGGAAGATGGTCCGCAGCGTGCCCGCCACGCTCGAGCTCAAGACCGTCAAGCAGGAGTTCGCGTTCAAGACCCAGCTGTACGACCGTGCGACCCAGGGCTCGACGGCGAACGGGTCGCTCCACACCAGCTCCACGGCGGTCAACGGCGTTCAATATAGTGCGGCGCCTTCCCCGCCGCCGCCCAAGCGTAAAGGCGCGCTAGCGGCACTCCGGCAGGGCCTGCTCGGCTCCAGGGAGGAGCGCCAGCCGCTGCTGCCCGCGACCAGCAAGCAGCTCGCGCAGGCGTGGGACGCGTCGTCCCCACCGACCGCGTGATTGATTTTCGTGCGCTTCTCCTTGCTTCCTGCCACTCCAAGCCGCGCCGATCGGGTCTCCATGTGCGCGGCAGGGGGCGAGTTCTCGAGTGAAGGAAGCACTTTGTGGTATGGACTCTCTCTATATAATCTCCAGGTATGCCATGCACGCCGCCCTTTCTTCTTGTTTGTGAATGCATGCAAGTCGTGGAAGGCAGGAAAGTGCGGCACTGTACCCAGTTGAAGTGGAACGTTTGTGGTCTTGACGCGCGGCGAAACCGCCACTGGCTCGGAAAGGTGGCGCGAAACGGTGGGTTGTTCACACCACACCCGCCAGGTCGACGTTGAAGTTGGATTCCTTCTCGCCATCTGTCGCACGGCTCGGGTGCTATCCATCCACGCATTGCGCTGGGTGGAAGCTGCTTGGGTGTCCATGGAGATGTTCTGCGGGCTCGTCACGTCCACATGGCGACGCCGTCCTCTACGACCCCGGTGTGCGAATTTCTGAGCCTCATGGGCGGGAAACATATAGCGAACCGTATACCGAACCGCGTTGCCGTTCCAGAAGCCGGTGGCAGACGGACGGCAGAGGTCCGGTCGCATGTTGTGCTGCCAGCGAGGACGCGCAAGAAAGAAAACGCCAAGTTGTGGCGCTGCTTCTTCCGACCTTCCACGTCAGCACCATCCGATCCTGCGAAAGCCGATGACAGGGAGAGAGGCAGACCCTCTTTATCCTGATAATCTGGACACTGGACTTGTTTGAGAGACCCGAACAGATGCTGCACCGATCTCTGAAACCAAAACCCTCCATGAACTGATTGCATTGCACTTTCTCAAATGATTGAAAAATGCGGGGAGCTCTCGTCATGTGGCACTGTTCGCGCCACCGACGGCGGGCTCGCGCCACCAGCTGCGGAAAGTCAATTCGGTTTGCGAGTCGACCCGGTTTCCCAGCCCGCAGTCTCGAATTCGACGCCCAAGACGCAAATCGACCGATCGCCCGCCCTTTCTCCAAAGTAAACCCGAGAGAACTCGCACTCGCCGTCGAGATGGCCACGCAGCGCGCACCGGTACAGGCGCGCGGCGGCGGCTACGGGCTTGACGCGGAGCTGGCGCGCAAGGCGGCGGAGCGCTACGACTACGACGCGGAGGACGAGGCCCGCGAGTGGATCGAGGAGATCTCAGCCATGGAGATCGGCGCAGACTTTGGCACCGGGCTGAAGGACGGCGTCATCCTGTGCACGCTGGCCAACAAGATCCACCCGGGCGTGGTCAAGCGCGTCGAGACCAAGTCGAAGATGCCCTTCAAGCTCATGGAGAACGTGTCCAACTTTCTCAAGGCCTGCCGCGTCATGGGCGTGTCCGAGTTCGACCTGTTCGAGACGGTCGACCTGTTCGAGCTCAAGGACTTGGGCTGCGTCGTGCGCTGTATCTTTTCGCTGGGGCGTGCGGTGCAGCGCAACTACCCGGACTTCGACGGCCCGACGCTGGGCGTCAAGGAGGCCGTCAAGAATGAGCGTACGTTCTCAAAGGACAAGCTCGCGCAGGCCCGGAACGCCCCATCGCTCGTCAACCTTGGCAGCATGCGCACCATGCCTCGGCTGGAAATGAGCCACTCGAATAACGTGACGTTCGGCGCGGATGCGGCGCTGAACCTGCACCGCCCGCCGCCGCCGCCTCCCCCGCCGTCGGCCGAGAAGGTTGAGTTGGTGTCGCGATTCCGTGCGTCGTCGAATTGGCTCCAAGAACAACAGCAGTCGACCACTGCTCCCGCTGAGGCCCCCGCTCCGTCGCGCACCGAGGTCGAGCAGTCTGTTGCAGAGCTCTCTGATGCGGTCGAGACGGTCGTTGTCACGGACCCGACTGTGAAGTCTTCTCTTCCAGGCCTCAATGCGGCCGTCGCTGTTGGACAAACCCCTGAGGAAGAGGCGCAGCAATGGATCGAAGACGTGATCAACGAGAAGTTCCTCGCCAGCTTTGGCGACAGTCTCAAGGATGGCGTCATTCTGTGCACTCTGCTGAACAACATCAAGCCGGGTCTCATCCCGAAGATCCAGACTTCTCACATGCCGTTCAAGCAGATGGAGAACATCACTGCGTTCCTCAAGGGCTGCCGAGTGGTTGGCGTCGCCGAGTTTGATCTGTTCGAGACGGTCGATCTGTTTGAGCTCAAGAACGTGGACTTGGTCGTCAAGTGCATCCATGCGCTCGGTCGTGCCGTGCAGAAGAACGTTCCCGAGTACACTGGTCCGGCGCTTGGCGTGAAGGAGTCGACTGTGAACAAGCGGACGTTCTCCGAGGCTCAGCTGCGCGAGGCCCGCAGCGCTGTCCCTGTGCTCGCTCACGGTAGCAGCACTGTTATGGAGCGTGGCGTGTTCGACCGCTCCGCTTCCGTGACCTTTGGATATGACGCTGCCATCAGCGGCCGTACCAAGTCAACTAGCGGTGCGTCGCCAGCCAAGCCTGAGCCTTCTGTGAACGCTTCGCTGAAGCCGACCACGAAGCCTGCTGCCGTTGCCGAACCGCCGTCGGCTGAACCTGAAGCCCCGGTGGAGGCGGAGAAGACGTCTCCGTTCGCCAAGTGGGCGAGTCGCGATGCAGCCGCCTCGAGTGCGCAGGCGTCGGCCGCCAAGCGCTCGGTCAACATGGGTAGCTCGTCGTCCGCGCTGCCCACTCGAACGGTCTGGAGCTGATCCGCACGCTTCGCACCAACCAAGCACGAGAGAACGCGGCCCGCTTGTCTTTAGAACCCTCCGCTCCTCCAGCCCGTTTACGTTGTCCGCTGCGTGAATAAACTATTGTCAAAGCTCCTTTCTGTCTCTCCAACGCTTCGCATGGTGGACATTGTGCAAGTTCGCGCGCAAATGCCGCATGTATATGTCTGTATTGCTGCATCCTCGCTGGAGATTCTCTACGCCTTCCATCTAAGGCTCCTCGTCCACGAGCGTGGACAGCAGCGCCGTGCACGGAGCGTCGAGGCGCAGGTCGCACAGGTCGTCTGCGCGCGTCGGGCCGAGGTTGAGGATGGCGATCGGCACCTCGCGCGCGCGCGCCAGGTTGATGAGGCGCATGGCCGAGAACACCTTGAGTGACGAGCCGACCACGAGCAGCGCGCTCGCGTCCTCGAGCAACTCGATGGACCTGGTGCGCGTGTCCGCGGGCAGGTTCTCGCCGAAGAAGACCACGCGCGGCTTCATGACGCCGCCACAGCAGTCGCACGCCGGGTACACGAAGTCGTCGTAGTTCCACGTGATGTCCACGTCGCCGTCCGGGTTGACGCTGGACGCCACGTCGCCCGCCTCCTCCTTGCCCGGGTGCTGCCGCGACCACGAAGCGACCGTCGGGTTGAGCTCGGCCAGCCGACGCTGGAACTGCTCGCGAGAAACCACGGCCTTGCAGCTCTGGCACTCGACCTCGTGCAGCGACCCGTGTAGCTCGAGCACGCCGCGCGCGCCGCTCTTGGTGTGCAGCCCGTCGACGTTCTGCGTCAGCACGTGCGAGACCAGTCCGCCGTGCTGCAGTGCCGTGAGCGCGTGGTGCGAACCGTTGGGCTGCGCGTGCAAGATCTTGGGCCACCCGAGGAAGCTGCGGGCCCAGTAGCGCTGCCGGTACGTGTGTGCTCCCACGAACTCCTGAAACTGCAGCGGCTTGAAGTCCTTGTTGCGCATGTACACGCCGTTCGGCCCGCGGTAGTCCGGGATGCCAGAGTCCGTCGAGATGCCCGCACCCGTGAGCACCGCCGCGCGCCCGCGCGCCGCCTCCAGGAAGCGCCGCAGCTGCGTCACGTGCGCATCCGCCGCCGCGGTCGCCGCCTTGCTTGCCGCCGACTGCATCGTATTTTGGTCGACGCGACACAGAGAAAAGGAGACTGTAGGACGCGCTGTACGGACGCGAGATAGACTGCGACTTCGGGACGACGGGCGTGGCCGAGTCTGCTGCTTGATCACTGCGCGGCGGAGGGCGACAGACTCGCAGGGGCAGCACGGGAGGACGCGCGAGGCGGGCAAGGACGGGATCGACTGGGCTGGTCGAATGCTCTTCGAGCTTCGCTGACTTTTCTTTTTCTTTCTCAGACCAATCCGACGGAGGCGATCCAGAAACGCCGTTCACGTTCGGAGACTCAGAACGGGCTTCAGCCCCCAAACGGTTCAACAACCACAACCACAAAACGAGTTGATGCAAACGTGTCGTGTCACTGCGCGGTTGATCGGTTCGGTGCCCGGCACCAAGAGCTGGCAGCTCTTGATCCCTCGCGCATGCATGCCTGCATGGTCGACCAAGTCGCGCGCGCGCGCGGCGCTGATCGTGGTGACAAGTCTCGCATGACCGTGTGTGCCCGCCACTGTGGCTGGCCGACGCCGCGGCATGAAGATATATCATACCCTTCGACTTTCAATATTATATAGAGCTGATCCAACCTTGATTTATATACATTCGATGACCTGTTCAAATCAATACACTCTGACAAGCTGGGATCGACCTCTCGAAATATCGAGGGGGGTGTAGGGTGCGAAACACCTGAGGAATTTCGCTGAAAAACTACTTGTGGCCCACACCAAATAGACTGAAGGCACTCCTGTTTGTTTTCCGAGCCTGAGCGATCCTCAAAAAGCGAGGTCATGGAAAGGAATGATGGTCTCAGACCAGATCGCGGCTCAGGCTTGAGTCAGAACATGACCTGAACCGGCTCGCGAGGCTTGACCCGGCTCGGCTCGGCTCGGCTTGACCCGGCTCGGCTTGATCGATGTCGAAATTTGCAGGCAGGTGGCTCAAGAACAGGTGGTGAGTGCCAGGAAGACCTTCCAGGGCTCTCGAGCCTCATCTGGCTGGCCGCCGACTCAATTCTCAAAAGGGGTGGCAGTGAACGAATAGAGTGGCTGAGGTTTGTCCTGCTGAGCTTCGAGACGCGTCCGTTCAGAAGCTGCAGCGACGCCAGCGCTGGACGAGCCACGTTGTCTCACCGAAATCGTGGCCAAGACGCCGGCAGTGCGGCGAATTTCGCTGCCAGTCCACTGCGGAAGGTTGGATATGTTCCCGACTCGTGGCACCCGCTTCTTGCGGAAGGTTGGCGGTGGGATCCCCCCCAATCAGCATGCGGGTTGCTCTGCGTGTTCATATCGTGTCTGGGAGCAGTTGAGAGAAGAATGGCGACGCACAACGCGCAGAGTGGAAGGAGGTCATCAGCATGCCGCTCGAGAACGGCGAGTCCGTGTTGAGGACGACCGACTGCAATGTTCAAGCGGTGTCGAGAGGGCAAAGTCACCCATTCTCCCACAATTTGTTTGCAAGGAAAATGCCGCTTTCTGGATGATGATTGGCTGAAACCTGATCCGCCGTCATCCCGCGTGCGCGACTTCAACCTCGGTCGAAAAGAACGCGCGGCGCCACCGGCAAGGGATTCACTTGTTCTTTGTATGCAATGCCCGCCCGTGACGCCTCGGCGACGGCACCCGAGCCTGAAGCGGTGTCCGTATACGACCCCGCCCCGTCGACCGCCCCCAAGTATATGGAAAGTCAATCGGTTCGAGGGTCTCTCTCTGCGCCTCCAGGCCGCCGAAGAGGCCGCGAGGACGCTGCGCGCCGCCCGCTTGAACCCACAGTCAAACCCACGGCGCCGAAGCGACGCCTCCGTCCTCCCAGGCGTCCCCACATGGAAGAAGAGTGGCAGTCCCAGCCGAGCGCGCGGCAGTCGGCGCGCTGGTCGCGGTTCGCGGCGCGCGCGGCGGCCAGCGGCGTGACGGACGCCGGCGGCGCCGAGAGCGTCAACCAGGACGCGTTCTTCGTGCTGCCGGTGGGCGGCGACGCCGGGCTCGGCGCGCTCGTCGTTGGCGTGTTCGACGGGCACGGCAAGGAGTCGGGTCGCCGCGTCGCGCGCGTCGCCTGCGGCTTCTTCGAGCGAGAGTTCCGCGGGTTCGCGCGCGAGGACCTGAAGCGGCTGGAGCGCGACCCGCGCGCCGCCTTCCGCCGGCTCTACGCGGCCTGCCACGAGCACATCAAGGAGGCGCTGCGCGACCTGTACGAGAGCAACGGGTTCGTCGTGTACGAGCAGCCCGAGGGTTTCTTGGTCAAGCAGGACCCGGTCAGCTACCTCTTCGCCAACGTGCGCGGCGGCACGACGGCCACGGTCGCCGTGGTGCTCGACGGCGGCCGCAAGGTGCTCGTCTCGAACGTCGGCGACTCGGCGGCGTTGCTGACCGGCGACGGCGTCTCCCAGTGCGACGTCAAGATCTACAGCAGCATTAGTTGTAGCAGCACCAAGGCGAGCGGCGAGCGGCCCAAGGCGCTTTTGTCGAGCCACGAGGACACGGAAGGCGAGGACGAGGACGAGCTGGACACGCTCGAGATCCGCGAGTCGTGCACGAGCGTCGCGAGCACGGCCGCCTCGCTGGACGCGGGCGACAACCAGACGCCGCTCGCGCTCGCCGACACGGACCTGGTGGCGCTGACGGGCGACCATGGCGCCGACAGCGCGGCCGAGTTCCTGCGTGTGCGGCACGCGCGCTGCTGCGAGTCGGACCCGAGCATGCCCGAGCTGCGCTTCCTGTACGACTCGGCGAGCGCGAGCAGCAAGCGGCTACCTGTGTTCTCGTGGCGCGACGCCGGCGAGCTGCGCCGCAACTTGCCGGGCGACTACTACAAGAACGTGCGCGACGAGTGGGCCACGGTGGTGGCCACGCCGCTGTCGTCGCTCTTTCCGGACGCGCTCGCCTTCACGCGC
>JAADYH010000277.1:0-26495 GCA_023338125.1 Phytopythium aichiense
CGCCGTCCTGCACGCGTGTCGACAGGCTGGTCCCACGACTCTCCTCGGCGGACCCGAGAAGCTGGAGATTTTGGACTCGTCGGTGCTGATGTCGTCGAGTGCGGCGAGTCCGATGCCGCTCCCCGATGTTGTCCGGGATCGTCTTCTTCCTGCGACCAAAGTCGCTGCGCCGCCATGGTGGCGAGTCCGTGAATGATCGGTCCGTGGGGGGCGTTTCGGGCCTCGTTGGTGGCATGGGCAGCGCCAACCGCAGCACGTCTTGGCTTTGGGATAGGACAGAGAATTCCTTCCCTACGTCCCTCGCGCACATAAGCTTGTCGAAGGGGGATGAACGATCCCGAAGCACGTCGCTGGAACGAATTCACCGCCTTGTGCTTCGCCGACCGTTGGGTGGAAAGTCCAAACGTTGGGAGCCGGCAACCAAAATGCTTCTTCGCCCACTCCCGACACTCATCCAGCCCTTCCCAGAGTTGGCCACTCACGCCACGCCATGCTGGCAGCTACTGCTCGCTTCGAAACAGACTCGAGGGTCGTCTCCTTCTCCCGCAGCTTCGCTTAGTTTGTGTCTCACGACGAGGGCTACACTGGAACAGGAGCTTGCTGCAACAAGTCGTTCTTCCCGACAGTCTCAGGTGCGGTCGCAGTCGCACATGCTAGCACCTTCAGTTTGCGAACTCCTAACACGGACGTCATCGTAAGGGATGGCGTGAGTGTCGAGCTCGAAGATCTCTATAGCTAAAGACCACGACCATTCCTATCGCCTCGAGTGTGTGCACGACGGCCTTGAGGTCGTCTTCGTTCATGAAGCACTCGCTGATCGTCCAAGGTGCTGCCACCACCAGCATTTTGGTGTCCTGCAATTCTGCCAATAGTTTCCTCAAGTCGAAATAAAAAGCGTGGTCCACACCAAATATCAAACTCCATTATCTTGTGAGCGACTCGCTGACTTCGGACTTTTGGACTCTGAATCATGGCGCCGCCGTCGTGCCCGCTGCTGGCCGAGAGCCGCGCGCTGGTGGACGCGCTGGGCTACGTGGACGCCGAGTACAGCGACCCGCAGGCGCAGCAGGAGGTGCAGCGGCTGATCCGCGCCGAGATGGCCGCCTTCGCGCCGCGCGACTACCTGGCGTACCTGCCCGAGTACGCGCCGACCTTCGGGGGCCGCGCGCGGCTGCAGACCGAGTTCAAGCGCGTGGCGGCCGGCGTGCCGCTGGACGCGGTCGACCTGTCGCGGTACCAGGTGACGGCGCCCATGGGCAAGCGCGCCGCGAGCGTGGAGGCCTGGGAGAAGGCCGTGCGCCACCTCCGCACGTCGGTCGAGCACGAGAGCAACCGGTGCGTCCGTCCGTCCGTCTGTTGGTTAGTCGGGTATGGCGACGTGTGTGACACTGTGTAGCTGACGCGTCTCCGCTCGCTGTGCTCGGGAGAGCAGGGCGGTGAACCTGGAGCTGCAGCAGGCGTACGGGACCAAGCTGGCCAAGGCGCGCGCCGTGTTCCTGGACGGCGTCAACGCCCAGTGCGCGCGCGTGCTGAGCGAGGCGCGCGCCGAGGCGGAACGCGTCAACCTGCAGCGCCAGCAGCAGCAAGCGCGCAACGCGCCGCAACTGCAGACCTACCGGCGCAAGCTGGACGAGCTGCTGGCCAAGAACGCCTCCATCAAGGTGCGTGCGCTCGGGCTTTGATGGATTCAACGGATTCAATGGATCGGTGCTGACAAAGGCGGCGACGACTCGCAGCGAGCATGCGCGCGGGAGGAGCAGCGCGCGCAGAAGAAGTCCAAGGCCGAGCCGGTCGCCGCGTGAAGCGGGTCGCCTCACCGCCAGCCATGGACACATCCGACTGCGGCTTCCAGGGCGGTAGATTAGGAACACGGCGCTTGGCATCTCTCTCGGTTGGGTTTCATCATGTCTTTCATCTTTTTATGCCTTTTTCCTCTCGCTTCTTGCTCCAGAGATACACGTCGTGGCGGCTGCCGACGCGACCGCGAGCATCTAAAGAGTCCTAAGACGCCACGAGAACACGGACGACGCGGCTGCTCTTCCTCGCCGATGGGATGGGATACTCGGCGCTCGAGGAACCCGCACGCTTGCTTCATGCGCCACTACGCAGCAGCGGAAGACGCAGTCGCCGTCGCCGTCGCGGAAGAGGCCGCGGTCGACGAGACCGTAGCCGTCGTCGCGTCGGACGACGAGTCCGTGGTGGTCGAAGCCGTGGCCGCCGAGCCCGACGACGTGGTCGAGTCGACGGTGACGGTGGCCTCCGAGTCGCTGCTCGAGGACGAGTCCGAGGTGGTCGAGCTGACAGTCGTGGAGAAGCACGGGATGATGCCGTTGCCCTGGAGCTTCTTGAGCGCGGCCGAGTAGTCCGAGTAGTACTCGCTCCACGTCGAGTCCGTGTACAGACCGTACTGCCACGGGTCGCTCGGCTTGTACTCGTCGTTGAAGTCGTAGCTGCCGTCCGGGTTGAGCGACCACGCGAAGCCGCCCGACATGTTCATGAGCGACACGTACTCGATCATGTACTCGATCGAGCGCGTGCTCGTGAGTCCCGCGAGCTCCTCCGCCTCGCCGTAGATGCCGCCGAACTCGCCGTAGAACGTCGGGATGCCCGACTCGGCGATGGCGTCGCCGAACGCGTAGTCCAGCACCGTCTTCATGGCCGTGTGCAGCTTCTCGTTGCCCGCCGTCGAGTTGGGGTACTCGGTGACCGACACCGTGTCGCCGCTCGACGACTGCTTGGAGAAGAAGTAGGACGACGGGTAGACGCTCGGCGAGTAGAAGTGCGGCGCGTAGACGATCTTGTTGGACGTGTCGAGCGTGATGGGGTTCAAGGTCGAGTTCTGCAGACTGGCGCCGTACCAGTCGCTGTAGGTCACGTTGACGCCGTTGATCTCGCGCACGAGGTTGGCCGCGTAGAGCCCCTCGACGACGATGAGCCAGTTGGGGCAGATCTTGAGGATGGCGTTGCCGATCGTCTCGACGGCGCGCGGCCAGTTCTCGTCCGACGGGCAGTAGTCGTCGGCGTCGTCCGCGGGCCAGCACCCGCCCACGGGCTCGTTCTTGAGGTCGATCCCCACGATGTTGTACTCCGTGTCGGTGCACAGCTCGGTCGCGAGCGTCTCGTACATGGTCAGCATGTCCGAGAGCGGGATGTCGTCCGTGTACCAGAGCGGCTCCGAGGTCGTGTCGTTGTACGCCGGGTCGATCTTGTGGATGTCGAGCAGCACGGCGATTTGCTCCTTGGCCAGGCCCTGCACGATCACCTTGATCATGTCGATGTACGTGTCCACGTTCAGGTCCGTGGCCTGGCTGTTGACGTACAGCGTCGTGTCGGGCGCCGTGTTGTCCAGCACCATCTTGGCGTTCAGCGGCAGGCGCACCGAGTTGATGCCCTGGTCCACCATCATGGCCGCGATATCCTCGATGTAGCTCTGGCCCGTGGCGAGCCCGTGCGGCACGCCCTCCGTGTTCTCCATGCCGCTCCAGTTGATGCCCGTGAAGATGACCTCGTGCACCGAGTTGGCGTCGCCGCCGCTCGCGTAGATCTTGCCCTCGCTCGTCTTGTAGTTGGGCAGCTCGCATACCTTGACGGGCGTCGACTTGCGCGACGTGTTGACCGTCGTGATGGACTCGGTCAGCGACTGCTGCGTCTGCGCGCTCGTGAACTCCTCGGCGCCAAAGTACGTGATGGCGGCCAGCGCGCCGAGCGTCACGACCAGCAGGAAGAGCGCGCCGGGCCACACGCGCTTGCGGCCCGAGTACTGGGCCTTGGACGGCCCGGCCGCGTCCAGCTGGCCCACGGCGATGTCCTGGTGCGCCGCGCCGCCGCCCATGGTGGGCCGCATGGCCATGGTCGGCCTCAGGATCGGCACCTCGCTGTGGTTGTCCAGGTAGCTGCCGTACATCTCCTCGGCGGACGAGTCCTTCCACACGTTCGAGCTGTCGCGGTCCGGGCCGTCGATCATGATCTCATTCCCGTGCGGCACCTGCCCGTGCTGCCCGTGCACGTAGTCCATGGCTGCCTGTCGTCTGTTGTCTGTCGGGGCGTCGAGGCTTCGAGCGCGGTCGGATCGACGCGCCTGCGAGCGGGGAAAGGCTCAGTCGAGCGAGCAGAGAGCGCGCCGTGCGAATATATGGGCTGAGAGGGCGCGAGCGCGCGCGGGGGAGCACAGCGGGCCTGGAGGCGGAGCGACCGGCGGGCGGCGAGCTTCTTCCGTCGACCGCGATCTCCGATACTGAAGCGCGCCGCGCGCCGCGCAACGCAAAAGAAAGCGCCGGTCGGTCGCTCGCGCTGCTTTTTGTAATTTCGGGAAAATAGGAGCCAATACTAGAGCGCGAAAAGCACGGTGGCCAGGCGTGTAATTTATGGAAACAGATGGCACCGATTGATGGCTTCTACCGCGGGAGTCAGTTTTGTCATACATTTGCAGTTTCTGAAACAATCGCGGGGGAAATTGTAAATAGTTTCAGCGGCAAGTGTTCGGTTCGGGCTTGACGTGGTGTGTGCCACACAAAGTCGTCATTGTGACTTGGAAATCTGACAAAGACGCGTTTTCTGCACCTGGTGGCACACACCACACCAAACTCTCAACTTTGGTCTAATTACAAATCTGAAATGCTGTTTTTTGATAATATTCGAAACGACGACAAAAATGCGGTCCACAATAGGTTTAGGGGTACAGGATATTGAATTACGCATCACGGCTGCTTCTATTAAGGTAATTACGGAAATGACCCAGTTGTTGTGGTTGTTTCCGCCGCGACACCGCCCGCCGAGCGCCAGCAAGCGCGGCCGCGGCGCATTCTCGGACATGAGTTCGCTGCTGTTGTTGTGTTTTGGCGGTTTGCAGCTGGATATGCCACGACGTGGAATCGGCTTCTTCCGCCCGTCACACCGCTCCCAATCCGGACTCCCTCCGGCGACCGAAAGAGACAAGCGGTACAGTACCGGTACGATCGAAAATAGTCAGCGAGACGGCAGAAATACCGTGATTACAGCATACCCGATCTGGTTTCTCATTTTTGTACCGGTTGAAAACCGGTACGTCTGTGACGGCCTCCACTCGACGACGCGCCTTGCTCGCGCTCGGGATGGCTGCGCCGAGCCGACGGTTTCGACCGACTCAGACTGAGTATGGGAGTTAGTGAGTGGCGGCAAACGCTTGACAACGTTCTTACGACCGAAAAACCAAATGTGATTATATCCGTATCAAGTTGTAACGTTTGGTTTACGGCGCATATGGCTAAATATGCAAAAGAAGTACATTTTAGAGTGTCAGAAATGTTGACTTGGTGTCAGTCAGAAACATATAATAGTGTCGATATGGCAAACACGCAAACCGATAAATATTTGTCGTGTATATTTTCTTCTTTATATATTCTAAAAAACTATAACCCATTGTTTGTCGAACAAACGGGAGATTGGGTCATTTGCCATAAACCCAAACATCCAAACATATCCACTCGCGCCTTGTGTGGCTGAAGTCCAGTGGGCCATCGCTCATGACGGGTATTTTTTTTTTTACGGGGATCTGTAATCGTAAAACTCAATGATAAAGAAATAGGGAATCGGAGGCGGGATGACAGGGAATAACGCTCCGGTGAATGCCAAGGCACCCGAGTACCCAAACACACATCGACGGAAGAATCGCCCAAACTCCTGGATAGACTGATACCCTCTCCCGATTAAATATTGATCGAATATATGTGTTGTTCAAACGTTTGTATAAATAAATATGCGATGGGAAGTATTATGCAATTCCGATTATATAAACATTATAACTGGCTCAACAAGTTGGTCAGCGCAACAATGGTGACTTTATCCCATGGATTATAACAGGTTTCGTACAGATATCTGAATCGGTGCCTCTGACATCTAATCTCTAGCGTCGAAACTGATACTATCGAAAACGAAAAGTGCTGTGTCTTATTCAAAACGAGAGGTACTATAAAGGTATTACAAACTAAAGGGAAACCAATTTGGGGGGCAGTGGACGGGTCACCGCCGTGGCCGCCATGGGATTCCCATGAAGGTGTTGAAGTCCACCGTTCACCGAGACGCGCTGGCACCACAGTGTCCAGCGCCACAACAAGAACGATTCGCCAAACGGCGGGCCAGGCCGTCTTCATTGCGTCGAGCATCCGTCCGGCTTTCTCGTCATCGCGACGCGAACAGCCGCATGATGACGCCGGGGCATCACTCGTCCACCCTCCCGCCTTCAACCCCACGATATCGCCGCAAAGTTCGCGAGCAAAATCCCAGCACCCACGAGCAAAACACCCGCACACCAGATTGAATACTCAGCCCAAGATGCAGTCGCGACCGTAAGTGCGCGACCTTAAGTGCGCAGATACGAACCTAACCAGCGGGTACACTCGCGAGCAAACGTTCTCCGCGATCTCATATTCGCATTCCGAGCCGGCGGCGCAGCACCAGGAAGAGATCCGAGGCGACTTGCGGATCGACGGACGACACCTTGTGTTCGTTTGCACCGTGAGCGAAAGCACCATGAGCGAGAGCACCGACGCGCCGTCGACGCCCCCGCCGCCGCCGCCGCCGCCGGTGGTAACGCCGCCGGTCGCGGCCAAGGCGAGCCACGCCAGCATCTTCGAGGACGCCGAGCACCGGTACCCGGCGCTGATCGAGTGGACGCAGCCCTGCGAGTCGGTCGGCGTCACGGGCTCCTTCAACGGGTGCGTCGCTCTGCGTCCTGGTATTATAGGCGGCGACGCGAGGGGCTGACGAATGGAGGCGACTTTGTAACAGGTGGGGCTCGCAGATCCTGCTCAAGAAGCAGAAGGCGGACGCGGCGGACGCCGGCGACAGCGCCGCGCCGGCGCCGCGCTTCGCCATCACGCTGTTCCTTCCCGTGGGCACGCACTTCTTCAAGTTCTGCGTGGACGGCGCGTGGCAGTACGACCCGGAGGTGACGTTCGCCCCCGACGAGTACGGCAACCTGAACAACTTCCTCAAGATCCTGCCGATCGGCGGCGGCGGCGCGGCCAAGCTCAAGCCGCTGCAGCGCGCGCTGCGCACCATGATCCGCGACAACAAGCAGGGCCTCCCCGTCATGAACCCGGCCGCGACGGAGGAGCTGATGAAGGTCCGGCTGCAGACGTCGCCCGTGCTGCACCCGCAGCGGTCGCCCGTCAAGAGCAGCGCGCGACAGCGCGAGTCGCGGTCCGAGCCGCCGGCCATCACGCCGCTGCCGCCGCCGCGCAAGCCGCTGGACACGACCGACGTCGAGTTCGACCTGAACGTGGACGCGATCCGCCAGAACAGCCAGAAGAGCCTGCTGCAGCCGCGGTCGCGCTCGGGCACGCTCACGCGCTCCAAGAGCGAGGAGTCGCTCGTGACGGCCCTGGCCGCCGAGGACCACGCCCCCAAGTACTCGAACTACGTCGACGACGCGATCACGAGCTCGGTGCTGCTCGCCGCGACGACGCAGCACTTTGGCGGCGACCTAGTGACGCACGAGCACAGCACGCGCGCCAAGCTCGGAGGCCACCGGTCGATCGTGATGACGGCTCCGCGCGACGGGCACAAGACGGAGGCGCGGCGCTCGAGTGGGAAGCTCATCATCTTCCTCGTGGGCCTCCCGGGCCGCGGCAAGACGTTCATCGGACACATTTTGTCGCGCCACCTGACGTGGATGGGTCACCACTCGAAGGTGTTCAGCACGGGCGAGTACCGCCGCAAGATGATCGGCGCGAGCGTCAACCACGCATTCTGGGACCCGCTGAACGCCGAGTCATACAACATCCGCACGGAGCTGTCCAAAAAGTGCCTGGAAGACTCGCTGTCGTCGCTCGAGCAGGACCTGTGCGACTGCGTCATCTTTGACGCGACGAACGTGACGCGCGCGCGCCGCAGCATGCTGCTGGAGCAGATCTCGGCGCGCTACAAGTGCGAGGTCATGTTCATCGAGTCCATCTGCGACCTGCCGGAGGTGGTCGCGTTCTCGATCAACGAAATGAAGCTCAACTCAGAGGACTACGCCGGGCAGACGCTCGAGGAGGCCGCGGCGGACTACCACAACCGCATCAACCACTACCGCACGCTGTACGAGCCGCTGTCGGCCGAGGTGGACAACTTCCCGTTCATCAAGGTCATCGACGTCGGCCGCCAGATCTTCTGCAACCAGATGTACGGGTACCTGCAGTCGCGCATCATGTTCCTCATGGCCAACCTGAACCTGAGGCCGCGCCCGATCTGGCTCAGCCGCCACGGCGAGAGCATGTACAACACACAGAAGCGGATCGGCGGCGACTCGCCCCTCAGTCCGCACGGCCTGCAGTACGCCATGCAGCTCGACCGGTTCATCGACGCGTACTACCCCGCGCCAGGCACGGAGCTGGCCGTGTGGACGTCGACGATGCTGCGCACGGGCATGACGGTGGAGCGCATTGCGGCGCGCGGCCGCTCGGTGGTCAAGTGGAAGCAGCTGGACGAGATCGACGCGGGTGTCTGCGACGGCATGACGTACGAGCAGGTGGCCGAGGAGATGCCCGAGGAGTACCTGGCGCGCAAGCACAACAAGCTGCACTACCGGTACCCGCGCGGCGAGTCGTACCAGGACGTGATCCACCGCCTCGAGCCGGTCATCACGGAGCTCATGCGGATCGACCAGCCCGTGCTCATCGTGGCGCACCAGGCGATCCTGCGTGTCATCTACGCGTACCTGACCAACAAGGACCCGTCCGAGTGCCCGACGGTGAACATCCCGCTGCACGTCGTGATCCAGCTCACACCCAGGGCGTATCACTGCGAGGAGGTGTGGCATCGCCCCATGTAGGCGGCCGAGCGAGCGAGCAGCGGTGCCAGTAGGGATTCACGTGAAGAGATAGATGTCGGGCCGCGGTCGCGCTCGCAGTTGCGTCGCCGCCAACGACAGCCGCAGCAACAGAAATCGACCGCACCCGTCTTGACAGCCAACCCTCCGCTCTCTCTCTCTCTATTCACGCAGTCGCCGCCTTGAGGTAGTACAGCTCGAGGCGGTTGTTGGTCGTGCCCTCTGCGCGCTCGCGCAGCTCGCACTGCAGCGTCGTGTGCTCGTCGACGAACGCCAGGAACTTGTCGATGCCGTCCTGGTTGCGGCGCTCGACGCCCATGAGCACCACGCATCGCGGGTAGCGCGCGCAGATGCCCTCCATCGTCCGCGCCAGGTCTCGCCACGACTCGCCGTACAGCGGCTCGTAGATGCAGTCGCACGACAGCACCACGTCCACGGGCTCGTCTGCGAACGCGTCCAGGTACGCGCGCGTCTGCGCCTCGCCCCAGCTCAGCGGACGCGCCACGATGCCGCCGGCGCGCTCTCCGGCCAGCGCCGACGCGTTCGCGCGCAGGTTGACGTCCATGAGGCGCAGCAGCTCGTCCTGCTCCGTCAGCACCACGTTCCTGGCGCCAGCCACGCGCGCCGCCATGCCCGGCACGCCGCTGCAGCCACACGACACCACAAGGCTCGGCGTCAGCACTCACTCCGACGTCCTTGTCCTCCGCTGACGAGGCCGAGACCGGCGCGTACATGCCGGCGCCGAGCTCGATGACGCGCGCCGAGGGCAGCTGCGCCTGGAACTCGGCCAGCAGGTGGCGCGTGAGGTACACGGCGGCGTCCCAGAGCAGTGTGCCGGCCCACGCGGTGCCCGAGAAGAGCGGCGCCAGCTCCTCCTCTTGCTGCGGACACACATGCACTCAACCGGTCAGGTCGAACGCACGCGCCAAGCTCAAATCGCCGGCCGCGTCTCACCATCAGCAGCGTCAGCCGCAGGTCGCGGCCCAGCACGCGCACGCGGATCGACTCCTCCAGCGCGTCCACGTTGTCCTCGGGGAAGACCTGCACGTCGTCGCCGCCGCGGGCGCCCAGGAACGCCGCCCTCGCCGCGGCCCGCGCCTCGGACCCGTGCGCCATGTCCGCCATTGGGACCCAATCGATTCGTATTGTCGTCCGATTTAGCGATTTAGCGTAAAACCGCGCGTAAACCCTAGTGGACGCTTCTCCTTCGTTTTGGGCAATTGTATCTCAGCGCCAGTATCTGGACGGAGGAAAACGCGGAGGTGGCGATGGCGGCGAGCGCGGCGGCGGCGGAGGCCGGCGGGTGGCCGCGAGACGAGCTCATGCGCCTGGTACAGGCCTGGGGCGAGGTGGTGGAGCCGCCGCGCGACCGGGAGCAGCTCTCGGCGCCCGAGCTGCTGCGGCTGCACTCGCGCTTCGAGACGCTCTGCGGCCGGCGCGGTGGTCGCTGGCTCGGGTCCATGGAGCGCCAGCGGCTGCGGCTCGTGGCCGCCGTCAGGTTCATCCGCGCGCTCTCCAATGACACGCGGTCGTCGGACAGTCCGTGGTGGTTCAAGATGCCCAGGACGATGCAGGAGCAGGCGACGCGGGGCGACGCCGACAACGCAGCGGTCGTGTTGGCCATTGACGAAGATCTGTTCCGGGCCATCGAACGCGTCCTCCAAGACGAACCGGCGTCCACCGATGCAGTCGCCAGCACCAGCGTCAACACTGACGCAGTCACAACCGACTCCGGCGGCGTCGTGGACTCGGAGGTCGACGCGTCGGGGTTCACCCGCGACCCTCCGACCACCAGCACCAGCGAGGCGCCGACGGCCGACACGAGCTTCGGAGCAGGCGGCAGCAACATTGCTACAGGCAACAGCAAAGCAGAGGCACGTCGCCAACAGGACCAAAACACCGAGGGGGAGACGCCCGATGGACAAACGGAGGGAGACAGAGAGAGCGAGATCAAGGCGGCGGAGGCGCTGGCAGGCTTGCCGATCGTGCGGGTGTCGACGAGCAACCCGCCTCCATCATCCATCTCGGCGTCCAGGAGGGGGTCCGACAGACGAATGGACGCAATCTACAGGACCAACCCTCCGCTTCGATGGAGGCTTTGTGACGAGCTCCAGCTGATCCGTGCGTGGGACGACGCGTTGCGCCGAGTGGTGGAAGCGAAGCTGCCGTGCTTCGCCCTCGACGAGCTGGTGCTGGAGCGTTACACCAATATCTGCGGTCCGAACGAAGAGTCGGCGAGCTCCGTTTGCGCCACGCGTCTCAAGATACTCGATGCGTTCGAGTTTCTGCGCGCGTATCTTGCGTCACGGTCGAGCGACGCACCCCAGTGGTTCGAGATGGCCGTCTCGGAGCGACTTGCTGAGCAGAAGAGCAGCGGATACTACGAGGAGTTTGTGTGCACCCTTGAAGCCGCCGATTTCAGCAGTCTTTCATCGATCATGGAGAACGAGCGTCGCCTGGCCCAACTCAACCGCGAGGCAATGGGACCGACAACGGTTGCCCTTGAGCGGCGCAGCAACTACTCCAACCGACAGCTTCCCTTGGAAATTGACAATGACTTCGACGCTGCCGTCAGTGGAAGATACAGAGGGCCTCGAGCGCACTGGAGCGCACCGCGGGGCCATCCCATCAACCTGCGGTCACGATATCGCTCCTCGCCAGATATCGATGGCTCGGCTGTGCTAGTTAGCTTGCGGAATGCGTCGAAGCGTCGTCGCACGACCAATCCACCGAACCAGCAGCGCGGTGGCGAAGAGACCAAGCAAGAGGATGATCATCTCAGTCAGGGAGAGCTACCATCCAGTTCGACCGGGACCCCAGTCCCGACGCTGAATCTGATGGACCAGCTCGTTCAAGCGCAGACTCGCCGTCTTGAGTTGCTCTTGGAGGAGTTCCGCGAAGAGCGAAGGCAGGAGCGGCAGCAAACCCAAGAGCTGCTGCTGCTGCTGCTCTCTCGAATGGACGCCGTACCGCGTGGTGACGTGGCAGCGCTCGAAGCGCTCGTGGAGCAGCAGCGCCTCCATCTGGAGCAGTTGTTCGAGCTCGTCGAAGCGGAGCGGGAGGCTGAGTGGGGGCGAGCTCAAGAACTGCTGCGCGAGATCGAGGCCGGCCGCGGAGGGCGTCGCTGAATCAAACCAGAGCGGGTGATGGCGGTGGGAGTGGCTGTGGGCATCGGTCATGGCGGAGTGTTCTGGTGCAGAGCGAGCTGGTGGTCGTGAACTGGTGGTCGGTCACTCACACATCCAACTACAGCCGAGTCGACGGCATTGAACAGCAATGGCACAGCGCAATGTTTCGGCGGTCGCCCGAAAGTCCAGTTCGTGGCGGTTGATTCCGAGGTCGTCGAAGCTTCGGCGTTGATTGTGCGAGGGCAAGAGCGCCGCCATCCAAGCTCACGACCGACGCGAGGAGGACAGCGAGTATTTCTTTATTGACAAATGCAGGCGGTTCGTTTCTTTCGTCAATGATACACAGGCGTCCGCGCGTGGGAACTTGGACAGCACAATTGGCAGCAAGCACATTGGATCCCCAACCGTGGAGACTTCAAAGTTCAAATTTCAAACCACAAGAAAATCCACCAACAAACCTTCCAGATGGGGGATATGTATGGTTTGTGTGGGCAATTCGGCGGCATATGGTACCGACCGTACCGAAACAAACTGGTTTGTGCTCCAACTGTTTTTCTCTCTCTCTCTCTCTAACTTGTAACAATAACAACATGGAAAGACTCGTCAGTCCAGGACCAGAAGCGTCACCATATCCTGGGCCGCTGTCGCCTGCTGTTGCCTGCTGCCACTGCACCATGGGCCGGTCCAAGTGGACCCCCGAGGCCACGGACGCGCTGCTGGAGGCCTGGGAGGCGGTGGTACCACCCCCGCGCGCTCGCGAGCTGTCGCCGGCCGAGCTGGAGGCGGTCGTGGGCCTGTTGCGCGCGTCTCCGGGGCAGCCGCGGGTTTCAACCGCGTCGGTGCGGCTCAAGCTGCGCCAGGTCGTGGCCATATACGAGTTCGTCACGGCGTTTGACGCTCGGAGCCGGGGCCTGGGCAACGGCGTGAGCTGGTTCGACCTGCCGACCACCGACCGTAACAAGTGCACCGTCGGGCTGCCGGCAAACCGCGCGGTCCTGAAGCTCGTCTCCCGCGACTTCTTCCAGCAGATCGCACGCCTGTGCAGCGACAGTGACGCGACCGGCAGTGGCGATGCAGAGGCTGCGCTTGGTTGTCCAAGCTACAATTATGCCAACACTGAAGGCTCGGAGCGTGGGACCGACGCTGGGTCGACTCGAACAGGAGATGCCACAGCACATGCGGCTTCCCGACCTGGAGACCAAGCTGCTGGACTTAGTTCAGAAGGTAGCTGCAATAGAGTCCAAGCTTGCAGTGGGGCATCCATCAAGCTGATGCCTACGCAGCGCAGCTCGCAGGAGATCTACAGCAGCCGCGCGCCGCAGAACCCATATGAATGGGCCGTTCACGGCTGGACCACCAACTCTAATGCCGCAGCCAAGACCGGTGATAGCGTTGTCGAGCACGACGAGTCATCGCAGCGAACGGATGTCACACCTTCGATCCATCTGAGCGAGCCTCGCAACCACAACGTCGGTCGTGGCGATCCTGCAGAGCCGGCGAGTCCGTTCCCAGGACCAGAGAGAGACTGGAGACAGAGCGACTTCCTCCGGTTCCTCCAGTCGTGGAGCGAGGCTGTCGATGCGTTTCTCGACTACGGCAATGCCGAGGACGAGATCGTCAAGCTCCCTAGTTGGCTCATTCGTCAGCGCTGGATGTACCATGGCGGGTCCAGTGAGCTGACGGTGGACTCCATTACGGACATGAAGCGGTGCCTCATCGTGGCGTTCCAAGCCGTGTGCACCTGCCTCTCTGAGCTTCTGGACAACGGAGAGGATGCGGAGGCCTCCTCAAGCTGGTTTTCGCTCCCTGATGGCAAGCGACTGCAGCGGATTCGTGACTCCGGCACGCCCGAGACTGCCCAGCGACTCGCCTACAAGCTTGACGAGGGCATCTTCAACCAGATCGCGGCTATTTTGAACAGAGAGGCGGTGCTCTCAAGGGTGACAAAGCCTCAAGAGCGCGCGGACGATTCGCATCTGTCGCTCCCGGGTGTCGCATCTGACCACCCAGCGCTGTCAAGTCAAGTGTTGTCCCCGCCAAGCCCTCCAACAGCACAACCGGTCCCGATATTCCATGTCGTGAACGCGGTTGAGCCACAAGTTCAGCCTCGAGACGCCGCACGCACTGGCGTTGAACGACACCGAGCGGACAGGAAGAGATCTCTGTCGTCGCATCGTCGCGGACGGCAATCTGACTGCGGTCCCAGAAAAATACCATCGGCGAGCGCACCGCGTGTGGAAAGACTTCACCGTTTCGAACCAGCGCGAGCGCGACATCGCGTCCAGATCAAACCAACAGCTGACGAGTTTGCCGATCGGGACGGTGAAGGAGCGGTTCAGGCGTTCTTGGACAGCTCCCAGCGTGGCTTCGACCAACTGGTGCACTCTCTGAGGACGGAGCGCATTCAGGAACGCAGAGTGCACTACACCTTCATGCTGGACGCCCTCAACCAACGCTGCAGCCCTCCGATGGACAGTACGCGCGCAGCGTACCTACGAGAGCTGGCGCTTCTACAGAGTCAGCAATTGTTCGTCAACTTTGTGGCACTCCACAGGGAGAGAGAGCGAGAGCGAGAGCAGCGACGTTGTATTGTGCATCGAGCCGTGCGCTTGAGCCTCGCAAGCGGAGGCCACTCGCTGGCTCATCAGCAGCATCTAGAGAATGATGCGGTACCAGGCGCCTCATACTGGCGTTCATTGCGCAGGTGACCATCTCCAGCCCTGCGCCTCGAGCGTGAAGCTCTTGCCGGTGATGGACAGCTCTGAAGCCATAAGCTGGCAGCGTTCGGCGCGCAGGGCAACTTGTCCGGCAAACTGCGTCACTTGATGGGCGGAGTGGTCCATCAGTCGAAGCACGCTGTGGACCGACTCGCCAGCATTTGATCAGTCTTACCACACCGTGATAGTTACCTAATAATAGGTCGGTGCATGCGTTGGGCAATCCGTCTGGCGTGCTTGCTCCGTCATCCGGGATGTGTCCGCCACCACCCGTGGCTATCCATCATGCAGTGCTTCTTG
This sequence comes from Phytopythium aichiense, assembly GCA_023338125.1. NCBI lineage: Eukaryota > Oomycota > Peronosporomycetes > Pythiales > Pythiaceae > Phytopythium > Phytopythium aichiense. The sequence continues at coordinate 14,937 of JAADYH010000277.1, forward strand.
CTGCTGCCCGACTCACAAGCTGGAGCCCAAACGTGCCATCAAGATCCTCTCGTCGTCGCGAAGCGGCTGCTGTGAGAAGCGCGGGCCATCAAAGTTGACTGGAGTCGCGCGACTAAATTTGTGCAGGCAAAGATTCTGTTGCGATTTTAGAACTGTCGGCAAATCCGGCAAGATTATCCTGGATCAGACATCGTGGCGAAGTTCTCGCCAGCTCTCGGCTGTGCGGCCGGTGTCTGCTCCGCGTGATTTTACACCCCGAATTCGTGGCCCGATGTGCACCGCCAGGGCCAGTGGAGCGGTCATTCCTCGATCCAAGCCCAACCACCAGAGTCCTTCCTTGCACGCACTGCTGCGCGTGACTGAAAGGGAGAGCGAAAGCGGTGGCGGCAATGGAGTTTCGCGACTTTCGCAGCGAAATGGGCAAGCAGCTGTGGGTGAGTCCGTTCGCGCCATTCAAACTGTCGGAGGACGAGAAGAAGAAGCTGCACCAGCTCGCGCAGACCATCGTGGATACGGCACTCGAGGAGTACGAAGAGTTCACCTTCGAGCAGGACAGCAAACTGCCGGAGCGCGACTGGAAGTTCCTGCGCCGCGACCACCAGTGCCAGACGTATGTGCGGCGCCGAGAGGAGTATGGACTCAAAGGCTTCGGTACCGCCAAGCGCTTCCGCAAGGAGTCGGAGGTCTCCAGCAGCGCGAACAGCAACAAGAGCGATGAGATCACGTCCTTGGACGTGGTCGACGTGCGCTCCATCGGCATCACGAACGGCACCAAGGAGGACGCCGTGTACGGCGTCCTGAACCCGACGACCATTGTCATGCGCGTCAAGTCGGCGTATGTGGACGACGAGATCCAGGACTGCAACGTGTTCAACGTCATTCAGAACTCGACGCCCGAGGACCCGTTCACGACGCTCTCGCTGCGCTGGCGCGTGACGGAGAACCCGCCCGTGGTCAACTGGATCATCAAGAGCTACGACCACGTCTACATTGACGCCACGGGCCACGCGACGCTGTCGAACGGCGAGAAAGTCACCTTCCAGCTGCTGCACTCGGTCGATTTCCCCAAGGCGACGCCCCACCTGCCGCAGTTCTCGCGCGGCCAGGCAGCCGGGATCGCCTTCTGGCGGCAGGTCGACGACAACCTCGTCAGCATCTGGGCACGTGGCGTGTTCACCGTACCCATGGAGCGCGCGCGCGGACTGTTCGAGCCGGTGATCGGCGCCGCCATGTCTAAGTCAGTCATGAACAACTTCCACGCGGCGCAGATGAAGAAACTGCGCTGGTCGTTGTACCGTCGCCAGCAGGAGTTGCGGGGGGTTGGAGCCTCACAGACACTCCAACGATCGGCCTCAACGGGTGGTATGCACTCCGTGAGTGGCGGCCTGGGTGGCGATAGCAAGGTCTGCATTGTGTGCGCAAAGAAGCGCAAGGTCCGCCGAGGAGACAAGTGCGAGCTCTGCAGTGGCCATGTCTGCGGCCCGTGCACCATTTCTCACAAGGTCGCGATCATCGACGAAACCAACAAGCTGCGGTGGCAATCCGTGCGCGTCTGCTCCTTCTGCATGGCCAAGGTCGTCAAGATGGACGCGACGGAGGCGGCCCTGATCGAGCACTCCGCCGGAGAGTTTGATCGGATCAACTGACGCTGCAGCGCGACCATGGGGTCTTAGCGCTGTGGATGGGACGATGGTGTATCGATGTTGTCCGTGGCTTTGAGCGTGCCAGTGATGAAAGAAAAGATATTCAAGTTGTGTGTAAGTACGCGAACGATCGTGTTCATTTCCGTTCAAAAAAGTACCAAACGCAGCCGACGCGACAGATTGATCGGCACTCTACGCATCCACTTGCAGCGACAACACTGGCAATGCCCAGCTCAGCTGAACAGGCTGATTGATGACAGCGCCGTGGCCGTGGTGTCGGGCCAGTTGGACCAGTCGACGGTGAAGAGCAATGCCGACTCGCACGCGCTGCCGAGACCAGCAGTCGTGATATACGCGGGCTCCCAGTAGTAGATGCCGGCGCCGAGGCTGTTGGGCAGATCCTCCAGCACACCGATCACGGCCTGCGTCCACTCGATCTGGCCCTGCGCGCTCACCGGGTAGTTCGCGCTGAGGTCGACGTCGGAGCAGTCGTTCGGGTAGTCCGTCTCGGCGATGTAGATGGGCTTGCCGTACGTGCTCGCCATGGCTGACAGCGACGACGACAGCGCGTTGATGGTCGCGTCTGTGCTGTAGAACGGGTAGAAGGAGAAGCCGAGCACGTCCACGTCGTCCGTGGTGACCGTGCCGGTCGCGAAGAGACCCTCGAAAAACCACGAGAGCGTCTCCTCCTTCCATCCATTGTCCAAGTGGATCATGACGTCCGGCTTGGTCGTTCCGGCGGTCACCGCGTCGTCCACCCCGGCGCGAGCAGCGGCCCACAGCGTCGCGAAGCCACTGAAGTCGTCGTTGTTGATCTGACCGAGCGGGTACAGCATGCCGTCCGTGATCTCGTTGCCCAGCGCCAGCACCGCGATGGTCACGCCGCCGTCCGTGAAGCTCTGGAGCGTCGAGCTCACGTACGAGCGCAGGTCCGAGGCGAGGCTGTCGACCGACGAGCTGGACCAGGAGGAAGGGACTTCTTGTGAGTCCGCGTCCGCCCACGTGTCGGAGAAGTGCATGTCGAGGTAGATGCTGTAGCCGGCCTTGGAGAAGCGCTGCGCCAGTCCCAGCGTGTAGTTGAGGCCATAGTCGTTTCCCGTCCAGAGTCTGCCACCACCACACGTGAGAACCTCGCCAGAGCCAATGAAGCAGTGACAGCTGAGGCTTACCGGAGGCGCACGCTGTTCATGCCGCCGTCCCCGAGGATGTCCTCGAGTGCGGACGCCGTGCCGCTCGTGCTGTACCACGTGGCGCCCTGTTCCGTCTCCATGAGGCCCGCCGAGGACAAGTCGTGGCCCTTGACGAAGGCGTCGACACCCGCGGTGGCGACGGCGCCCAGGACGGCCAGCGAGCCGAGGAGCTGGTGGCTGCGCATTGTCTTCGGTCCTTCGGTTCGAGTCGCTCAGGGCAGGATCTGAAATGCGTCAGTCGACGAGGGTCCGCCACGCTAGACAGAGGACATCGGGAATTTGTTCAGAGACACGAAGGCACGGAGAGGTGAGGTCAAGTCGGAGACTGCGATCGTCTCGGACCATCGCGATCGGCGCTGCAGGCCAGCTGACAAGACCGAACGGCCCGAAAGTAGACATTTAGTTTCCTATCGATGGTACTATTGCCGAGGCACTTCTACGTGCGTACAGACTTTTTGTATAGGCGTTGAATCACGCCACCGAAAACAGCACCATCATCAGCCCATTATGTCGAAAAGACCACTGCACGAAAAGGCTGGGCGTTCGCGAATGCCATCTTGCGGATCCATTCGCTGTTGATGCAGTGCAATGCGGTGATCGGCAGTGAAGCGGATCGCCGTGCCGATGGGACCGCCGGCTGGCTTTACAGTGTCATGCGGCTATCAGGTCCGTTCGGTTGTTCTTGGGCAGCATATGCAGCCATGATGTGTCATGAGCAGGAGGAGGCGCACTCCGGGCATGGAGACAGAGAGTCGATCAACAACTTGTTGACAACAAGAGGCGGTACACGACTGCTTCTTTATGTCCAGGCAGCTAATAACGATGCCTGCCATAAAGCGCAGTGAGCACGAGCTGCGAACATCTACACTCAACGCGTCCGGTCTTGGAGGCGAGACCCTGCGCGCGCGTGAGCTCACAGGTACATGTTGACGGACTCGAGCGCCGTGACCACGGTGGCGGGCCAGGTGGTCCAGTCGACGCTGAAGAGCAGCGCCGAGTCGCACGCGCTGCCGAGGCTGGCCACTTCAATGAAGGCGGGCTCCCAGTAGAAAATGCCGACGCCCAGGCCGTTCGGCAGGCCCTCCAGCACATCAATGATGGCCCCCGTCCACTCGATCTGGCCCTGCGCGCTTGCAGTGATGTTGGTGCTCAGCGCCACGTCCGACGAGCAGCTGCTCGGGAAGTCCGTCTCAGCCACGTGGATCGGCTTGTTGAACGTGTTGGCCACCGTCGTCAAGGACGAGTTGAGCGCCTCGATCGTCGCCCCCGTGCCGTAGAACGGGTAGATGGAGAACCCGAACACGTCTACGTCGTCCGCCGAGACGAGCCCCGTCGCAAAGAGGCCCTCAAAGTACCACAGGAGGGTCTCCTCCTTCCAGCCGTTGTCCAAGTGGATCATGACCTCGGGGCGAGAGCTGCCAGAGCTCACCGCGTCCTCGACACCGGCGCGAGCTGCGGCCCAGAGCGTAGCGAAGTCCGTGAAGTCTTGATCCGCGTCAAGCTCGGTGAGCTTGCCGAACGGCCAGAGGATGCCGTGCGTGATCTCGTTGCCGAGGGACAAAAGCGCGATGTCGACGCCTCCGTCGGTGAAGGCCTGGATCGTCGAGTTCACGTACGAGCGCAAGTCGGCCGCGAGCGTCTCGACCGACGAGTTGTCCCAAGCTGCCGGCAAGTACTGCTTGCCCGGGTCAGCCCACGTGTCTGAGAAGTGCATGTCGAGGTAGATGCTCTGGTTCGCCGCCTGGAAGCGCTGTGCCAGCGCCAGCGTGTAGTTGAGGCCGTACTCCTCCTCGGTCCAGATGCTACGATATCACACGGAGTCCCGATGCGTCAGACGTCACTTTTCACTGGGTCAATGCGTCATGTAACCTCAACGAACGTACCGAAGACGCACGCTCTCCATACCGCCGGCCGCCAAGATATTCTCGAGCGGGGTCTCCACTCCGTTAGCTGTGAACCACCGCGCACCATCGTTGGCCTCCATGTAGGCGGCGGACGACAAGTCGTGGCCCTTGAGGATGGCCGCGTCAGCAGCCACCATGGCGGTGGCGACCGTGAGCAGCGGCGCAGCGAAGGATTGGCAGCGCATTGTCGAGACGGAGAAGCGACGGCGTCTGCGGTCGTGGCAGTAAAATGCGAAGTGAGGAGACGAGTAGGGCGATAACGATGAAAGAGGCGCGTGCACTGCAGCGGGAAGATGTGAGAAGCGGTAACAGCGTGTCCTGAAGCCACACCACGCGACGCGAAGCGACGGGTGGGCGTGGAGACTGCGCAATGCTTGAAGTCACGAGAGTGGGCGGATGGGAGCCGCACTACACTTGGTCGATTACACAAGCGCTTCGACGCCCAGAACTGCTGTACGTCCAAGCAGCGCTCGTGTCGTCAGAGAGGGGTGAGGCACTGCTGGTAGCGGTGCTGCTTCATTGAAGAAGACAACTCTTTGCCGTCAAGAGCTTGCCGTCGGGATCGGAGTTCGGCTTTGCGCTCGGCCGTTGTCCTCGCATGCTGCGCGTCCCTCCACGCCGCCACACTCGATCGAGTGCAACCATGTCACCTGTCTGTCTGTCTGTTTGGCACAGTGAGCTGTGCTGTTTACAAGTTTCCTATCTCGTCGACACCCACCATTCCCCGCCCCTGTTCAAGATCTCTGATCGCGACCTGGCTATGGGAAGCAAGTTGAAGGCAGACGTTTGGTGAAGCCACTGTTGGTCTTGCGCACTGTGCGCCTCTCTGTTCGACGAGTGGCCCTCCCCGGGGATTTCCCACCCCTGCCTCACCCACCGTTGCACAGCGCTGCAACGGCACTGTCACGGCACTGCCGGCTCGGCAGACAGGAACGTCGGCACTGATGCGGTCGGGAGACCAGCCGGTGGTACACAGAGGCGCGTGGAAGGCCGGACGCATAACTTGAGGGCACGATCTCGTTCGCTCTCAAAGCTGCCGGCGACCAGGGGTAGATGACACTTGACTCGAGCGATTGCAAGTTGTCATGGGCAATCCTATGTGAACACAAGCCTGCCACCGACCGAGTCAACTACAGCTTGCTGAACGCACGAGTCACTACCGTACATTGTGCAGAGCTGAAGTGCGAGTCGCACTCCGACTGCCTCGCCACCTCAGACAGCACAGCTCTGGCACGTCGTTTGAATACAGCCACACCGTGTGCTCCGCTTGCCCAGTCTATGCAGATCCGTGTCAATGGACTGTAGTTGAAGCAACAACTTCAATCCCACATGGCTCCATCCCAAGCTCCGATCGAGATCAAGCCAGAGTTGCAACGCACATGCACAGCGTGTAAACTATGCAGTGGGTTTCCCAATGGACTAGAGACCTTGAACCGCATCAACGTGCGGCCTTCATCCATTAATGATTGACCCGGTGGGCTTGCGTCGACTGCACACGTGCGAAACGCAGCAGCGTTGGGGATCTGGGGAGTGTTCTCCACGCACACGTGGTTGTATATGACCTGAACGCGCAAGTGTACCGCAGACTGCATCCCGCAGGAAAGCAGCACCTCCAGTGAACGTGTCCTTCGTGTGAGCAGTGCTGAGAGCACAGTGGATTGATGTGCATTCTCCTGGCGGACAAGGAGGTCGCGGCGTTCAAGATCAGTAGGACCATTCTTACATGGCGCTTTTCTAGCTAGACTGAAGTCGTAAGGCTTTGCATTTTGAAACGAATCAAAGAGGAGCAAGTGTGCCTCCCCCACACTAGCGCTGACCAACTTCGGTGTCCATGGCGCGGCTCAATCTCGCTAAACATCCACACAACAACGCGCCATTCGGAAGGCCCCTCGTGCTCTTCTACGTGAACATGTTGACGGACGAAAGCGCGGTGGCCTTGGTGTTGGGCCAGTTGGTCCAGTCGACGCTGAAGAGCAGCGCCGACACGCAAGAGCTGCCGAGGCTGGCCACCGAGATGTATCCGGGCTCCCAGTAGTAGATGCCGGCGCCAAGGCTGTTCGGCAGTCCATTGAGAACGGTGATCACGGCCTTGGTCCACTGGGTTTGACCAGCGGCACTGACAGGGTAGCTGGCGCTCAGCGTGACGCCAGGGCAGTCGTTCGGGTAATCCGTCTCGGCAATGTAGATGGGCTTACCGTACGTGGTCGCCACGGCCTTGAGGGACGTCGTGAGCGCCGAGATCGTTGCCGCGGTGTTGTAGAACGGGTAGAACGAGAAGCCGAACACATCCACATCGCTTGTCGAGACCTTTCCGGTCGCAAACAGGCCTGAAAAGAACGCAGTGACCTTCGACTGGTACCACCCGTCGTCGATGTGGATCATGACCTTCGGTTGGGTCGTTCCGGCCGCGACGGCGTCTGTCACACCAGCGCGAGCAGCGGCCCAGAGCGTGGCGAAGCCGGTGTAGCTGCCGCTTGTGACCTTTCCGAGTGGCCAGAGCATGCCATACGTGACTTCATTGCCGAGCGACAGGATCGAGATCTTGACACCCTTGGCGGTGAAGGCCTTGAGAGTCGTGCTCACGTACGATCGCACGCTCGCTGACAGGGTCGTCAGCGACGTCGCATCCCATCCCGACGGCACGCCCTGCTTGGACGGATCGGCCCACGTGTCCGAGAAGTGCATGTCGAGGTAGATGGTGTAGCCGGCCTTGTAGAATCGCTGGGCTTGCGTGAGCGTGTAGGTGAGGTTGTAGTCGCCCGAGGTCCAAAGGCTGCCCACCATCAACACCAGAGCAAGCGAGTTGGTCAGTCGATGATCTGGGATCACGAGATCCAAGCTCCCACGACTCACCGAAGGCGAACGCTCTGCATACCGCCAGCTCCGAGGATGCCTTCAATCGTCGACTTGGTACCACCAGTCGTGTACCACGACGCGCCTTGTTGCGCCTCCATGATGCCAGCCGAGGACAAGTCGTGTCCGTAGACGATGGCGTCGACGCCGGTGGCCGCCAGGACCATACAGACCGCGGCAGCGACAGCTCCAAACACACGGCCGAATCCCATCACGAAGGTTCTGGATGAAGCTGCTTGGGTCTCTCGGACGAAATTGGGAAGTGAGGCCGAGAGTTGGTGGGTCTTCTCGTGCTGAGTGCTAGGCAGATTTGAAGGAGATGGCACGAGGCAAGCGGAAGGTGGAGGCGCGGCCTCTCTGCAACCTTTTCCAAGCGGCAGCCGAAGCTTCTGAGTGCGACGCCTTCCTTTATGATGCGCAGTCTTGCGCCGCGGTGTTGCATAGATGATCTTCAACCGATCCTGCAGATCCTTGTGAACAGGCATCCCCTCGGAAGGCATTGCCGTCAGGAGCGAGGAACATTTGGAGAGAGAGAAACAGCACCAAGCCCTAAGTCACAGCGACGACTCCAATAAATTACTTCGAAGTAGGAGATGACCAACAACACGCGCTCCCGTTCGAAGAGTGCAGGGTTTTGACGTGCTCAGAGCAGTGTCGTGCTCAGAGAAGTGCTCTGTCCTATCTGCAGAGCACTGTCCAGTTGCTTAGAGATTGCATGACTGTTGCCAGCTTGAAGTTGCAGTCCCCGTGTCTTTCACGCCAGTCGGACTTTCCACCGCAACGCAGACACAACGCAGACAAACAGCGATCAACCAGTGAGTCACGAGACTCAGGTGAACAGATAGAGGTGCATCGCCACGCTTGAAGATCGCTGTGAACGCATCCCATCGCTCCGATAACGCAAGCTTTGCTGCAGTGTCGTTCTGACCAGTGAGTTGGGACTGCACCGCAGTCTGGTCGGGAAACCCCAGCTTGACACTTCCTTGAAGAGTCACTGTGGTGTGGCGCAGCGGACTTTGGCTGATCACGGCGGCTGACTGGAAGCCAGCATGAACTCCAGTAACTGCCGAGGCTTCCAGTTGAAGCAACATCCGTGTGGACCACGCAGAAAGGCAACACATTTGAGAGTGATGGTCAAATCGAAAGGAAAGGATGCCTATTTGTTTCAGCAAGTGGTTTCTCCAGAGTCAGAGCAAAAATAGGAAGATGCGGAACCCCTCGCTCCCTGCCTGGCAACAATTTCAACTTTGAGGGCACCGATTGTTCTGGCCGATGCACTGTGTCGAGGCTATTTCGGCTTGGGGATTGCCGAGTCAGTCGGACATTTGAGGAGACCATTTCAGAATCAATCCACAATTTCGCCCTTGGTCAGAGTCAGCCGTCTTCCAGCCAAAACTGCGACAGCATGCCCAAGCTCCCGCCCAAACTACCGACGTCGCGTGTCAGCTCTCCGATGCCCTCTAAACTCTTCCAACCAAGGCTGGCGGCGAGCGCGAAAGTGACAGAGGAACAACCCAGTCCTCAAAAGGACCAAGCGATTGGGAACATTCATTCCTCTCATCCGACGCACCGCCGGACGAGCCACGGGGCGAGGCTGCCGTCATTCCTCCAAGCTCGTCGCCGGAGCTCCGGCGTCACACCAATTTCGTCCTTCTCAACTTCACCTCAAGCATCCATCGCCGGCTTTTACGACGTCTTCGGCTACCTTGGAGTCGCGATGGTGGTCGCTTTCGCCATGTCGGCGATGGCGACGGCATTCACTGCTGTCGTGCAGATCTATCCCGACGAGATCGCCAATATGTTGTTGCAAACCCAGGCGCTGGATCATGGCGACTTTCTCATGTTGTCACGGCCGTCCTTGTGGATAGTTGTGACCTCGACGCTAATGCTCCTGCTCTTCTCCTCCGGATACGTTGCGCTGATCGCGATCATGTTCTCCTTTCGCAAGCGCTCGCTCATCAGTTCGATTTCGCATCCACCGAGAACAGCTTCACTTGTGCACAGATTGGTTGTGCAATTTATTGCATGGTGCAGGATGCGCCTAGCATTTATCAAGCTCGAAGCCGAAGCCTGTCCCGCTGAAACTGCTCCGAGACGAAGTACCGTGTCTTCTCGGGTCCTGAAGCGAACGGGCTCGAGTCTCAAGCACGGCATGAGCACTTGCTTATTCGAGTTCACCAGCATGGAAGGACTGTACCACGAGTACTATGTAAGCGGCGGAGGACTGCAATTGCAACGTCGACGAATGCGTCTAACTCCGCGCTTACTACACAGGTCGCGGTCTTTGACTTCCCCAAGCTTGTCTTCCAGACGGTCAACATGATTGTATACATGAAGAAGGGCTTTCCACTTGTGCTCATCATCTTCTACGCGCTCCCGCTGGCGTTCAACTGGATCATCTCGTTCTACCGGTTCCAGCGCCAGGCCCCAGATCCGGCGCTGGTCGTCACGCGCGCCTTCTACCTGTGAGTTGTTTGTCATTTCCGTCGTAACTGTGGATGCAACTGACACTCCGATCAGGTTCGACCTCTTCTTTGCCGTGTTTGCTCCCATCTTCGCGTTGCAATACGCGTACTACAACTTTCACCTCGATCGCGACAACTTTGCAACCCGGGAGGACGCGTTGACGCTGGGGAGCTTTGATACCATCGCCAGGCTGTTTGCCGATCCCGTCCAAGTCGAGGTATTCCACCAAGGATTCTCGAACTTGCAGCTGACTCAGCCGTACTACCTTGTGATCAAGGGGTTCCTCAACCTGTTGGGCATTTACAAGTGGAAAAAGGTGATCGTGCACCTGATCGTCGAGAATCAACTTCGGCACCGTGCAGTCGTCACACCAGACAGCTCGACTCACAGTGAAGCTAGACCACTTCGCCATTCCAAGCGTCACCTGCTCCTAGGAGCTGTTGTTTTCCTATTCTGCTCGCTCGGCATTGCGATTTACACAGTTGAAGCGATCGCGACGAGTATTCATCGGTGCTCGCAGTTCCCCATGTGCGCGGTCTTCGCGTACGTGTGGCATGCACAGTCTGACCATACCTGCTCTTGCATCGTATTCATCGACCACGATCCAATACCCAGAACATTCGACCAGTGGGTCAACGCGGCAGACATAACCGAGCAAGTGCGAACGTTGGCAGCAGCGGGCACGCTGGAAACACTGCAAATCATTAATCGCGCCTTGCGAACGATCCCGGATGAGCTACGGGGCTGCCGAAACCTGAAAACATTGTGAGAGACTTCATTGTCGACGCGCTCAAGTGGAACGCTGACTAACAGTTGCTCTATGCTGTCCAGGATACTTTTATATACCACGACCCAAAGATTGCCAGTGTGGTCAAAGGAGTGGACGCGCCTCGAGTACTTGTGCGTGAATCTGCCTCGAACTTGTGGAGTTGACTCTCGGCTAAACGATGTGTTCTTGAATTCCGTCTACGTGCTGTCTTATTCAGACACATCGAAGGTGATATCATTCACTACCCGCTGCAGTACCTTCCGCTCGACCTCTTCTCCGAAATGCAGCAGCTCCGTTTCGTTCGAATCGGTGGAGCACCCGCCTTGCCACATTTCCCATCACTGACGGGAAAACACCGACTCACAGCACTCGTGGCATCTATTGTCCGCGGTCTTCGAGAGATGCCAAGCTTGGACGACCTCACCGGGCTCAAAAGGTTGATCATTGCCGATGCCACGCACGTGCCAGTGCTGCCGTCGCTGCAGCACCTCAAGAGCCTGCAAGTATTTGCTGTTTTCCGCCGGAACGAGGTGTGCTGCAACGGCTACGCGACGGGGTACTGCGACCTGACCAACTTCCAGTGCCGCAAGCGCGTTGACGAACCAGACGTGCAGTGCGTCGACGCTCGCATGTCGGCGGAGGATCACGCGGTGGTCGAGCGTGTCGATGGGTTTCTGTGCGGCACGAACATCACACAGGACATTGACGTGTCGGAGCCGACGAGGTACAGCACG
>JAADYH010000278.1:0-26401 GCA_023338125.1 Phytopythium aichiense
CGTTCAATGAGGCCCTCCTGGGTCTAAAACACTATGCGTTTCGGCAGCTGCTGGCGGCCAAGTGCAAGCTGCTCGGGAATACGCTCGTCGTCTGTTCGGAAATGTACACGAGCCTGACATGCGGGCGCTGCTCCAAGCTGCACCTCCGCCTCGGGTCGTCGAGGGTGTTTCGCTGTCCGCAGCCCGACGGTGGCCACACGGCTGGGCGCGACGTGAACGCGGCCTTCAATATTCTCCAGTTCGTCGTGGGTGGATCACTCGCGACGTTTGCCGTGCATCACTGAGTGGCGTGAGGAGAGAGGCGCCACTCCGCTTGGGCTGCAGCGAGCAACTCTCGACGATCGACCCTTTTGAACGGGGGAGGTTGTTGTAACTGTCGTTGGATGTGGCATCAAGCTATCTCATACCTTTCGATTTTTTATAAAATATGAAAAGGTCATTCAACTTTGATTTCGATCAGATCAAAGTCCTGTCCAAATCGATACACTCTGACAAGCTGGCATGAACCTCTCGAAACATTGAGGGTTTTCGATGAAAACCCAAGTCACTATCTACTTGTGGTCCACACCAAGTGAGTTGCCTCATTCATTGCCAGCATCTTGGACACCAAAGCCGCGGGTGACGCGGGGCTTCCTCGCCATGGTACGTGCTGGATGCGCGCCGCCCTGGTCCTCTGACAGTGGCATGAGCTGCGCGAGACCCCAGGCTACGCTCCTGTATGCGTGTCACACTGCCCTGAGCCTCGCGCCACGTCTAGATGCGTGGTGATCGTCAGTGATTGACCGGCGTTCATGTGTGCGGGGAACGACAGGTTCGCATGCGCGCGCCGCAGAGGTTCGCGCTGGGCACGCGGGTCGCGATCCCGGTGGAGGGCCGTACAGGCTTGATCGAGGCCTTCGACGTCGAGAGCGGCGTGTACACGCTGGCCTTTAGCGACGGCTTCCGGCAGCAGGTGGACGCCGTCAGCGTCGACAGCTTCGTCATCCGCGCGTCTGCCACCGCGGTCCCAGCCTCTACAGGCTCCACAACTAACAGTTCGCCAGCAGCAGTCGCAGCAGTAACAGGCGTTGATCCGAACGCGCTGCTGGGCGCTCGGGTGGTCAAGGTGACCACGAGTTACGAAGGCAAGAAGAGCGTCACGGAGGGCCAGGTGGCGTCCTATTTCCCCGACGTCCAGCGGTATCGCGTGCTGCTTGAAGATGGCGTGTACGTAGACATGGAGGTCGAGGAGGTGAAGCGCGCGATCGCGGAGGCGGCTGAGGTCGGGGACGGAGGCCAGCTGCAGCCCAAGAAGCGGCATCGGGACGGCAAGGACGACTCGACGTCGAGAAAGAAGAGCAAGAAGTCGACGGAAGGCACGAGCAGCATGAGCGCCATCACGGTGGACGACGAAGAGCACGAAGAGGAGCGTCGCGAGCTGCCGCTCAACGCCAAGAGGTTCGAGAGCCGACCGGTGGCCTACACGATCGCGCGCAAGATCCTGATCACCATTTTGGAGCAGCACTCGACGCAGAGGATGCGCACGGAGAAGCAGCTCAGCATCCTGCGCAACGACGACATCAAGGTAAGGTGTCTAGACTTCTTGTGGCCACAGCGCACCCGTTTCATCACTGACAGCGTGGTTTGTCTGTGATTCCGACAGCCCAAGCGTGCGCTTGAAGGGTTCGTGGAGGCCGGCGGGCTTCGAGCGATGCAAAAGGTGCTGCAGCTGTGGATCAAGACGCCTTCAACTCACCCTGGCGCGCTGCTGGCACTCAAGGTGGTCGCGTTGCTCCCAGGCGTGACGATGGACTCGCTGATGCAGAGCAATATCGCACAGACGCTGCGCTCCATTGAGCGCGCGAGTCAGACGACCGACTTGGTGGATTTGACGCTTGGCGACCTCGCGCGCTGGATCATCCGCAGCTGGAAGAAAAACGTGGTCAAGCGGCCCGTGACACCGTCGCCACGCGACCTGTTGGCGCAGCAAGCCGGCGCGATTCATCGCGCGGGAAACAGCGGCGAGATCCACCTGCTTGCTCCTCGCTCGACGTCGACGCCGTCGCCGTTGTCGTCTGCGGCAGGCGACGCGAACCTCTCTTTCCGAGGGCGAAAGCCGTCTGCTCACCACGCGGAGACCGCGCGACTGCAGGCTATGCTGTCTGGGGATGACGATGCGGAAGCAGATGATACCACCGCGACCACGGCAGGCGAGGAAGTGATTTACCTGCCGCAGTACAACTCGCTTGGGTCCGAGGACGCGCGGAGGGAGGCTCGGCCGATCAAGCTCCTGGACACGCTTGTCGCCCGACTGACGGAGAACATCGACGGCGTGGTCCCGCACGAGAGCGAGAGCGAGAGGCAAGACGCGCGGAAGAAGCAAATCGACGACAGCATTGTGACGCCCGGCCGCATGAAGTTCGCCGAGCGGCCGCAGGTGTGGCTGGTCGACCACAGCAAGCCTGTGGCCGAGCTGCTGACCACAGCGCGTGACCGACTGCTCGGCACTCCGAGCGGCGGCAACTCGAGCGCCAGCAATGGGACGGGGAGTACTAGCAGCGCGTCGGAGGTGCGGTTGCCGCTGCCGAATAAGACGGCAGCACCGGCCAAATCAATCCTGAAGGTCAAGGACCTGGACGTGACGCCAGCGTCGCAGATACGCTGGGCGTGAGTAGTGTGAGGCGCTGTCAACAACAGTGAGTCAAGGCAGGAATGGTCAGTAACGTGGCTCTTATTCTCCTCGCGTGGCAATGGAGACGGGGGATAAGAGGAACGACAAGCGCCGGGAGGCGAGTGAAGTGCACTCCGGCCGCGTCTTGTTGTTTTGTCTGGGTGTGGTGTGGTGTTCTTCTGCCTGCTTCTCATTCGACAAAGTCGTAGAAGTAGCCGCTGATGCCGTAGCGCACGTAGAAGGCGGCGCCGCAGCACAGAACCTGGAAGGCGAGCAGCGCGAGCACGAGGCGGTTCTCGCGCATGTGGCCAAAGACGACGAGGAAGAGGTTGATGACCGTGTAGTTCGAGCGCGTCGACTCGGGTGTGATGGTCGACGGCTCGAGCAGCCCCGTCTTGGGATTGAACTTTGGAAGGCGGTGGCGCGGGCACGGTACGACCTTGAAGAGCTGCGGCAGCGAGTAGAGGAAGTTGAGCACCTGCGGCGCGAAGAAGAGCAGCAGCGTCTTGCTGAAGTGGCCCAGGATGCCCGCGACGGCGAAGGCCATGCCGGCGTAGTAGCAGAAGGTGTCGCCGACGAACACGCGCGCCGGGAACCAGTTGTGGCGCAGCAGCCCGAGCGTCGTGAAGAGGAATGGCACCATGAAGAGCAGCGACAGCAGGTGGCACTGGTTGTTGTCGTGGCCGCGCGCAATCTGCACGACGTTCTGCACGACGACGGCGGCGCCCATGACGACGGCCTGGCCCGCCTCGAGGCCGTTGACGCCGGCGTAGATGTTGATGGCGTTGGTGCAGAAGACCGCCATGAGCCCCATGTAGAGGTAGTAGAAGAGACCAAGCTCGGCCACGTCGCCGCCGTCGCTGAGCGGCACGAGCGGGTTGAGCAGCGCGTACAGCGGCGTGCCCTGCGCGAAGAGGAAGCGCACGGGCTTGGGCAGCACCACGGCCGTGAGCCCGTCGTAGTGCAGCAGCAGCGGCAGCGACGCCAGCGGCGGGTACAGCAGCTTGTGACGCCAGCGCAGGTCCGTCATGTCGTCTGTGAAGCCGAGCAGCAGCATCGAGAGGATGGAGACGACGCCCCAGCCCATGACGCGCTGCAGGCCCGGGTCGTCCACGATGAAGAGTGCCACGACCGCCAGCGCCGCCACGTACACGAGGCCCGACACGATGCCCATGGCCTCCGGACTGCCCGCACCGCTGCTTCGTAAGCATCCTCTACACAGCAACACCGCTTACAAGACGACAAAGGCGCACGCACATGGGGATGTCGCCGGCGGGCGTGCCGCGCTTGCACAGGTCCTTGCCCG
This sequence comes from Phytopythium aichiense, assembly GCA_023338125.1. NCBI lineage: Eukaryota > Oomycota > Peronosporomycetes > Pythiales > Pythiaceae > Phytopythium > Phytopythium aichiense. The sequence continues at coordinate 3,957 of JAADYH010000278.1, forward strand.
AGAGCTTGGCCGGCATGCGGGGCGCCACGCGCGGGATAAGCAGCGCCACAGCCGCGTAGCTGAGCGCGCCGACGCCCGCGAGCGGTAGCAGGTGAGACCGCAGCAGCGGCGCCAGCGCCTCGGCCAGCGCGTCGGTCGCCATGGCGAGGATGCGAGTGATTCCAGGAGCACCGGATTGCAATTGTGGCCAAGTGCTACGTGTCGTGTCGAGTGAGGTTCGCGCGTACTTAGTAGAGGCGGAAGCGTGCGAACTTGGATGCCGCGTTAGGTTTGCATCTTCAATGCGAGCGGAGATGTCAAACAAAATGATCCATGACGTGGTTGCGACCAACAACACGGGACTGCATCGAGCGTGGTGGTGGGAAGACAGGGCTCTCATTTGTACATTGTTGTTAGTGGCCGCAGCCACCTTGAAGCCTGAAGATGAACATCGTCGGTGGTGGTGAGAATCCTCCTCGCACATCGCGTCGTGGAACGCCATAAATACCCTGGGTGAGCCTGCGAGGCGGGCTCGTCAGTGCAGTGCAGGCTCACTCGGCGGCACCGACACCAATCGACAGCGCGGTGCGTGCGTCGGCAGCAAGACGATCGCACTTGGCATCGTCTTCGGGCCCGGCCGGGTACATCTCGCCTTCTTCGTTCCGCTCGGATGACGACGAGCTGGAGGTCGGCGTGTCCGGGGGCGGCGGCGGCGGGTGGCGGAAGTGGTTGATCGGCGACGACATGTACGGCCGCGACAGTCTGGAAACCGTTTCGCACGGGTGAAGCCGCAGCGCGTCCGCCTCCTCCGTCTCGACGTGGACACTGCCGTCCGCATTGAGCGTCACGTGATTGGACACGACCTTCCCGAGCATGAACTTGGCCTTCTGCTCGTCGTACTCGAGCACGACGAACTCGCCGTTGTGGAAGTTCTGGAGCTGCTCGAACTCGCTCACGCGGAACTTGAAGTAGCGCGTCAGGATCACACGAATGGCCACGCCGTGAGTCACCAGGACGTAGTTCTGCTCGTCCATCTTCTCGAACATCCGATAGAGCGACTCGAGGAACGAGGACATGCGATCGTACACGTCCGCGGGTGATTCGCCGCTCGGGAAGCGGTAGAAGAACGACCCGAAGCGCCGGCGCTGCGACTTGCACTCGCGGATCTTAACCGGGTCCTGGAAGTTGCCAAAGTCCTGCTCTCGGATGCGCGGCTCCTCGGTCCACGGGATCGCCTTGCCCTCAAAGCCCCATGCCTTGAGAATGCCTTGGAAGGTTTCGATCGTGCGCACGTACGGAGAGACAATAAACCGCTGCGGATCACACCCGCACACAAGACAGCATTAGGCGCGGTTCCAAGCCATCGAGACGGACAGCAAGCAAGGCGCACGTACCAGTGATTCGTTGCCGATGATCTTCTTGATCGACTTGCCGGCGGCCACGGCCTGCTCGAAGCCGAGCTCCGTCAGGTGCATGGCGTTGTCGGGGACGTGGCAGTACAGCAGCGGGTCCATGTTGCCCTCCGACTCGCCGTGGCGCACCAGGATGAGCCGCTTGGGCATCGCCGCCTTCTTCTTGCGGCATAGCAGGCACGTGAACCTGTCCATGACGCTCGCGTCGCCGCACGAGTCGCCGCGCGCGAGCCCAAGGCCGCCGCTGCTCAGCATCCCGAAGAGCGCGCCGGCCAGCGCCGCAGACGCCACGCTTGCAATCAGCGTCGCCGACGAGTACACCATGAGTCTTGCAGTCTTGAAGCTGGATGGGAGGAAGTGCCACCGGAATAACGGGTCGCGTTCTTATCCAAGTCTCGTGGGGGAGATGGCGTCCGAGCAATGCCAAGCTCGAAGCAAATTGGGTTGTGGTCGCGGGGCGGAATGGGCAAACACGATACAAAACGCAAATGAAGCGTCGCAACGCTTCTTTAACATTTTTAGCCAATGGATCGTCGGGGAGAATGAAAGCGTGAAATCTGATTGGCTTACGCTTGTCTTTGTGGAGTCCCTTGTCTTTGTGAAGAACGGGACGGCGGGATAGGGCTGCATCTCGGCTGCCCTGTGCAATAGAGACCACACGTTCCGGGCGACAGGTGGTGATAAACTCGAGGCCCGCAAGCGGCCGTGTAAACCGTGAGAGCGACAGGGCAAGTCATCGGAAAGGTTCTTAAACCCAGGGGACATTCGAACAAAGGGACGCGCCGAAATAAAGTGGCAAGTGTTTCCCAGATACGGGAGAATAAATCGATCGACACTGGTCATGCGCGTTGACGACCACTGCCGGCCCGTGGATTATCACGCCACGCGCTGGCGGATACAACAGAACCAGGTCGGCGCAGCGCATGGAGCATGCCGTGCTATCGAGGAGAAGAAGTCTCCATGCCCTGCCTCGCGTGGCCGGGAAGACGGCGGGATTAGTGACGCGTCAGCGTGGCGCTAAAGCTGAGCTCTTTCAGGGGAAGACGATCCCCTCATTGAAGTCCTGTTGAAGTCCTGCAGCAACATGGTTTGTTCTGACAGCACAGTCACCCGCTCGAACAGTCTTTCGTTTTCCGAGTTGGCCATTCCGACCTGCAACAATCCAACGAGTGGGTTGTCAACACTTTCTTGGGCGAGCATATCTTTGCCGACATGGTGCTGTCTTCCACTTCGTCGCTACGTTGTTGTTCGTCCACACGCCTGTCCACACGGTACCGATAGCCACGCAACGAACTCACGCATCGCTTTGGAGAACGCATGACGTTTCGGGGTGAAAGACATGGTGGTATTCGATCTCAGAGGTATATTCGTGCGCTCAAGTATGTATTATTCATCAATATTATTTAACAACAGGTTATGTATAAATACATCAGGGTAATGATCTCTGTTCCACAAAAAGAGAAACATGCGAAAATAATGATCAAGAAATATATTGGTTTTCACGGGAGATAATTACAAAAATCCCGGCAAAAAGCAGGCTCGGAGCTCGCCATTTGACCTGCGATCGCGAATGCAGGGAGGGGGCTATCTCGACGCGGATTGGCTGAAAAGCTGCGCGATGGTTACTTCGAAAGAATTGCATGGAATGTACAAGGTCCTGTGAAAAAGACGAGCACTCATTTCTGCAGGGCCAAGCAGACTGCTATCTCACCGACCTGCTATAATATGTGTTTGTGGAATGAATTGACCCTCGCTTGAGGAGTTCCTGCAACTCGAAATCCATGGAATTCTCAAATATCGTCGATAAGAGGTCAAATATGCTATACAAACATCAAGATGTCGCCCGTTGCAGGGTCTCTCTGGCCCTTGTTGAAGTCGCACGGCGCCAGGATCGTGTCGCACTTGAGTGGCGTGAGGTGTCGTGGCAGAGGCAACGGTCAAACAGAAACTTGGACGTCTCGACTTGACCCAGCCGCTGCGGTGAGGAGGTCGAAGCCGTGGCCGATGCCCATGAGGAAGTAGACGGGCAAGAAGAAGAGGATCGGCAGGAACACCTGCATCGGCAGCTCGCTGATGTTCTTGGACAAATACCACAAGGCCAAATGGTACAGCCTGCCTCGGTACTCGCGGATGATGATCGGCAGCTCGAGAGGTACCGAGATGAACCCAAGGTTGGTCACTCCGAACGTCTGGTTGACGATCAGGAAGTAGAAGCCGTTGGTGATATTCTGCACACCGCTCTGGTTCAGGTCCAGCTGCTGATAGATGAGACCGACGACGAGGGCGATGACGATTGTTTGGAAGATGGCAGCCTGGAACGCCAACTTGTCCCAAACGAGTCGCGCCATGTTGCGCTGCGTGAGCACCAACACTTGGTCCATCACACAGTCGGAAGTCCTGAAACGGGTCGTCATCACCGTTGAGAATGACCTCGGCAGTGGCAGCTTCGTGGGTCTGGATCAGGCGGTGCTTGCGCCACTCGTCCTTCAGGCCCTCGACCCGTGCCACACCAGCCTCGTCCGTCTTCTTGTCGACGACAACAAGCTGGCGCATGAAGTAGTCCGTCGGGTTCATGAACTCTAGGCACGGGTAGCCGGCCGATGCAAAGTACGCGACCGATTCAGACGCCTTGCCGTGGTAGACGGGAGCGCCGTCCGCGAGCAGGATCAGCATGTCGAACAGCACGAAGAGCTTGGACGACGGCTGGCAATCGTGGCGATGACGGTGCGACAGTCCCGCGCAAGCTGCTGGAGCTGGATCACGACCGCCTCGGCCATGAAGCTGTCGAGGCCCGAGGTGGGCTCGTCCACGAAGACGATGGACGGGTTGGTCAGGATCTCGGTCGCGAACGACAGCCGCTTGCGCTCGCCGCCCGACACACCGCGCTCGTCGTTGCTGCCACCGATGAGCATATCGGCGCACTTGACGAGTCCGAGCTCCTCCATGACGGCCAAGAAGCGCCTCTCGCGGCGCTCCTCCGACACGTCGCGGCCCATTTGCATGCGCACCTAAAAGACCAGGTGCTCCTTGATGGTGATGGTGGGGAAGAACAGGTCGTCCTGCATGACGGACGACGCGTGGCGGCTGACAACCTTGCTCCACGGCTGGCCGTTGACCGTGACGACGCCCTCGATCTGCCTGTTCCTGCCGGCGATGCAGTCGAGCAGCGAGCCCTTGCCGGCGCCGGACGGACCCATGATGACCAGCAGCTCGCCGGGGTTGGCGACACCGCTGGCGCCGTTCAGGATTACCTTCTCGTCAGTCGTCTTGGTCTCGACGTTCTTGACGGCGACCTTGAGGCGCAGGTTGGTCCACTCGAGCGTGAACTTCGGCGGCTCCGAGTTGAGGAACGTCTGGTCGATCCTGGTGGACGATGGCGTCAGGATCTCGACAAAGTGCGACGGGCTCTCGGTGCTGGTCATGGCTGGAGGTGGAGGAAGGAAGGTGTGTGTGTGTGTGTGTGTGTTGTGGTTGGTGTGGTGAGCCAGAGGCTGTTATGAGTCGACCGAGATCAGGACTGGCTGGTCGAATGACGAGGTGACAGGGGACTGAAGGTGACAAGCTGGTGCTTTGATGATGGCACCGCGTCCGAGGTGTGAACGTTCGTGTTGGATTCCAATCGGGTCGGCCATTGAAGGAGGCGTATGCACTTGACAAATGTATGGCCGCTGATTGAAGGCGTCGGCTGGGGTTGGCCCCAAAGGTCCTTCCAAATGGAACCGGCAAGACATTCGACCAACCAACTCTCCCGCCAATTATAGCCGCGCGCTGAAGGGGAAACGCACCCACCAGAAAAGGGAAAGGCCGCCGCATTGGGCATTGCATTCGCCGAGCTCCGCATCCTCCGCCTGCCCTTCCAGCGCCCGCGATGCCGGCGGCGGTCGGTGGCGGTGTTCAGGGCGGACGCCAGCGCCTCAAGACGCACGTTGGGCCGCGAAATCCGCCTCCAAGCCAGGAAGACACGGCAGTCGACATGAGAGATCGCCCAGGGACGAACACGCCGCTTGCGAGCGTCTCGCGGCATGGACACGACTCGGCGGCGACCAAGGCGAGCGGCTCGTCGCTGGAGCCGCCGACGCCGCCGCCACCATCGCCGCTGTCGTTCTCGCGGCGCTTCTTGGCCCAGTCGCTGCCGCTCAAGCGCCGGAGCCGGCGCAATGGAGACGTGCAGCGTGGCAGGGACCGCAGCCGGACGCTCGTCAACCCGCTGATGGGGGTGAGTGACGAGACCGCGAGCACCGTCTCGTCGTCAGCATCAGCCAGCTCGACGCGCTCAAGCACTCAAGGCGGCGCGTCGACTCGGCCAGAACTTCCCGTTCTGCGCTACAAGTACGTCGCACGCGGCGTGCTCGTGCTCGTCGGCTCTCGGTGGCGACTGCAGCCTTTCCAAGAGCGAGTGGTGGAGCTCCGGACGGGGAACACTCCCTGCCTCTTGATCTACCCCATCGCGAGCGACGACGAGCGAGAGATTGTCGGCCACGACACGCAAATCCTGCCGCTCGACACGACGTGCCAGCTCACCAGCAGCAGAGCGAGCTGCGAGATGAACGGACTGAAACTCAGCTCGAGCAAGGAGAACCGCGCGTTTCGCGTGCGGATTCGCTTCGCGACTGCTGCCGACGCAGTGATATGGAGCAAGATCCTGCAGGACGCGCTTCGGTTCGCCCGATGGAGCCGACACCTTGTGCCCGCGGCGTCGCTGTCGTCGGCGATCTCGACGACTTCGGCGTGCTCTGGCTCCAGCTCGACGGCGTCGTTCTCCTCGGCCCATTCGACGAAAGTGACGCTCTTTGTCCACTTGGCGACACGGAAACAGTTTGTCGTCAAATCCTTGGGGGCAGGCAGCATCGACTGCAACGAGATCAAGATGCTCAAGAAGCTGTCGAGCGCTCCTTCAGCTTCAGCTCGAGAGCTTGTGTCTGGCTATCGTGTGGTGGAGACGGCGAGTGACGTCCGTATCATCATGCCGAAGCTGCCGGGAGAGACGCTACTCCAGTTTTTGCAGAGGCGATCGCGACCATGCACTCTCACGGAACCCGAGGCTCGACTTGTCGCTAGCGGACTCTGTCAGCGCTTGAAGACCATTCATGCGGCGGGGATCGTGCACTGCGACCTCAAGCTCGAGAACATTATGCTCACGGATGAAGTGAGCACTCGGATCATCGACTTTGGTGGCGCCTTCGACCTCATGGGCGTCACAGACGTTGTCAAAAGTGAAGACAGCAACAGCTCCAGCCTAGGACCCGCATGCAGTTTGGGCACCAACGACGTGGCAGCGATGGTTGGCACCCCTGGCTATATAGCACCGGAGCGGATACTCCGACCGTCAGATCCTCCCTCGCCGCGTGCCGATGTCTTCAGCCTCGGCGTCGTGCTCTTCCAACTACTGGCCGGTCAGCACCCCTACACTGAAGCGGCGAGAACGCATCGCTCACTCAAGCTGTTGGACTCGCTCACTATCGACTGGACGAAAGCACAGACTCTGCTGATCATGCGCGGCGTCTCTGTGGAAGCACGTCAACTTCTTCGCCAGATGCTTGAGCGCAATCCCAGCATGCGCGTCTCTGTCGACAGTATCATGAGCTCCGCGTGGATGACCAGTGCAGGCACCAAACGAGAACGCATACGTGCGGAGTAACCGCTCAAGATTGATAGGACTCGGCTACACCTCTGGCGACAAACTGATCCTCAACCACAAAATTTCCCGGAACGCGATGGAGAAAAACGTTGTGCCGCCTCTGCTCTCAGCATGGAGCAGCCAGCTTTGTCAACACCGACCCAGCTGCGTTTGCGGTTGAGCATGTGCGAGAGATTTGGCAATGCAACGTTGCATATGACGCCTCCAGCTAGTCGCGAAGGGCTCGCTCAGCACGGTGCGCGACCAGTTCCGCAAGACGTCGAACGATGTTGCTCCTCGCGGAGATCGCCCACATGTCAAGAGATAATCCTGGCAGCTGATCTGTGCTTGATTCACCACGATGCCGTGTTGAGCAGGAACATGTGCCACTACTCTGCAGATGCAAGAATCTATCAGCGGCGCCACAACTCTGCGGCTTCTTGACTATCCGCCACATTCGTTCAATTGAGCCGCCTCCAACGAAGGCGCACTTCACTTCTAGGGTGAAACGGAGATCGCCTGGGTGGTTCCTTCTCGCCAGTGCGTGCGCTTCGACGCTGGCGAAGCCTCCTGTCTGCGCGGCCACGACACCATCGATTGAGTCGGCGGTCCAGCATCAAGACAGCCACTACAAGCCGCTCACAGACTGCGTGACGGAGACGAAGCTGCGCAATGCAGCTCCGGAGTTCACCCGCCAGCTGGATAATGGGGAGCAAGACATCTGCATTGTCATTGACACGAAGGTTCCCACGAGAGGCACTCGTGGCGCGGTTCGAGTTCCTGTGGTGGACCGTGCTTCGAATCAACCATTCTCGTGGGTGGCGCGGCCCTCCCATGGCCTGAACTGATCTCGTCATTGATCTCTGGCGGGTCTTTGACTGGTTCGTGCGATTCTAATGAGAAGTCGATCGCAAGACTCCGTTAGTGTCAAAGGAGTGCAGCCAGCACCAGTGTGGAGCCGAGTGTCGTACAACATGAACATGCAGAGCCTGGATGTGCTGCGTTAGCGAACGCGTCAGGAGGAGCTGAGCATCCCAACGCACGAATACACAGCGCCGTATCTTTCTTCAGCCTCCACGCAAAAGCTCATTCAATGCCACGCACATCATCAATCCAGACGAACAACAGTGTCGCCTCCTTCCCTTCCCTGACACCCCGCCTCACGATCGGTCGCCCAGCTTGATCCGCCACGACGTCGTGTTCAGCAGGAACATGTGCGTGCGCCAGCCGTTGTTCTGCAGAAGCTGGTAGAAGAGCGGGAAGTCCGCCGTCATCTTGCGGTACGTCGACTCCAGCATCGCCTGATGCGGCACCAAGTTGCTCGAGCTGTTGCTCAGCGGGGGAGACGGGGGGACGCTTGCCAGCGCTTGGAGCACCAACACCGCCTGGAAGTACGCGCGCAGCTCGTCCACGGGTTTCGCTTCCACTTGAAAGACCACGTGCACGCGCTTGTTTGCATCCGCCGTCAGCAAGAACGACTCGTCTCTGCGTCAACCATCACACACATCACAAACCCATGAGAACCAATCCAGCGATCAAACCCTAAGCACGAAAAGACTTACGAGTACAACTGCGCGAGTGTGTCGAGGTGCGCCGCGCTGCTCACGGCCTCGACGAGCTGCGAGCCCATGACGATGTTGGCGATCGGCAGCGTCGGCTCCGACACGATCGGCTCCGCTAGGTTGACGCTGCGAATGGAATACTGCACCAGCTCTGTCGGTCAGACTCGGAGACAACAAGCAATCTCATGTGCGCAACGTCATGCGAATCGGCGATCTCACCCGCGTCCCGTGCTCCGTCGTCACCTTCTTTTTGGTGCCGCCGTTCTTGGAAGCCGCAGACTGCGACGACAGGAACCGCTGGACCAGGATGAGGCCGCGCGGACAGTTGACCGTCGGGATGCACAGACCCGAGACGGCGTTGTAGTTGGCGATCACGTGGATGACCGTGAGCACGATGAAGGCGACCCAGATAGTCTCCTTGGACGAGTTGACGGCGTTGGCGAAGTACATGCCGAAGAGAAGGCCGAAGAGCTTGACGGCCGTCTCCTGCGAGCCCTCCTTGGCCGAGCAGTCGGCCATGTTGTCGCGCTTGGCGAAGTGCGTCATGAGCGACGAGCGGGTCGCGCCCGCTGCCACGCCGCACATGGTCTTGCAGACGGACGAGACGCAGAGCACCTCGGTGACGAGCGTCGGGAAGTACGGCGCCACCATGTCGAGCGTGAGACCGACGTCGTTGATGACGTCGGCGAAGAGCCGCCAGCGCTTGACGTTCAGGTCGAACTTTGGCCCGACGGCGTACGTGAAAGCGAGCCCGCCGATCATGCCCGAGCCGTCGCGCAGCACCCACTGCAGCGCCGCGGCCAGGGGCGTGGCCGTGTCGTCGCCCACGCCGACGCTCTGCAGCACCGACTGCGTGGCCAGCACGCCGCGCAGGTAGCTGCACATGGCCTGCGTCGTGTCCCACAGCTGGAACGACAGGTAGTCCTCGCTCACGCTGTCCGGGTACCCCGCGGGTAGGAACATCTCCTGGAGCTCGCGCGTGAGCCCCGGCAGCGTCAGACAGGCTGCCAGCCCGCCCAGCGACCCGCCGCGGGCCACAGGCTGACCCTTTACCACGGGCGCGAGTCGCTCGCCCAGCTGCACGTACCGCCGCGCCGGCTCGTTCGCGCACAGCGGACGGATGTCGAACTCGACCGCGCGCACGTCGCGGCCGCCCCCGGGGCCGTCGGACGCGTACCCCGCGTCCGCCTCGGCCTCGACCGCCACCGCCTTGTCCGCCGCCTTGCGCTGGGTCAGCTCCGCCGCCTCCTTCATGCCCGCTGCCGCCCTGTGAGCGCCGTCCGCCGACTCCCTTCCCGCCTCGGATCCAATGTGAGCTCTTCATGATCGGAAGGGATACAGTCGAGGGACTGCAAGTGTAACCCCACGCGTAACCCGTAAAAAAAACGTTCGTTTCATTCCTGGCGTTTGTATCCTCCCGCTTGAGTGACTACATCCCCTCGCTTTAGCGGAGTGACGGTGGATTTTCTTCTCGCTGGAAAGCACGCACCCATGATGAGATAGATTGATAGCAGATCAGCAGTTGCAGCGGCAGGCGGCCGGCCATTTCTCCGCCGTCGCCGCGCTTCCCGCGGCCGCTCCGACCGGGATCCGACGCGCAGACGCGCAGCTACACGGCGATGGCGTCCGAGGTGGCGTACGAGGGCCAGGACGCGTTCGCGGCGGCCGCGAACGGTGACTTCCCGCTTGTGGTGCTGCTCTGGGGAATGGCCATGGCGGCGCAGCCCGCGCCCGTGGACCTGCTGGCGGCGCGCGACCGCGGCGGCAACTCGCTGCTGCATCACTGCGCGGCCGGCGGCGTGGACGCCGTGGACACGCTGCACTTTTTGCTGCAGCAGACGCAGCAGAGCGACCGGCCGGCGCTCGAGATCGTCGACGCGCGCAACCTCGCGGGCGAGACGCCGCTCATGTGCGTGCCGCTATCCGGCACCCGCTGCTGTCGGTGAACGTAGAGGGCTAATGCGCAGTGCTGTGCAGTCGAGCGGCCAGCGCCGGCAACCTGCGCATCGTGGACGTGCTTCTGCATTACGGGCACGCCGAGCTGCTGGCCAAGGACGCGGACGGCAACACGGCGGCGCACCACGCGGCGGCGCGCGGCCAGCTCTGGGTGCTGCACTTCCTGCTGGAGGAGGAGCAGCGCCGGCGCATCGCCGCCTCGTCGCCGCAGGAGCCCGTGCAGCCCGTGACGCTCGGCGGCCGCTCGGCGCGCCACTGGACGGCGCTGCACTACGCCACGGACCGAGGTGAGCCCGGCGCTGAAGGTTTTGTCATGCCACGAGCTGGGGACGCTGACCTTGATTGATGTCTGCCAGGCCACAAGACGGTGGTGCAGTACCTGATCGCGCGCGGGTTCGACCCGCTGGAGCGCGACATTGACGGCGTCACGCCCGTTGACTTGGCCGCGGACAAGCGGAAGCAGAAGAAGGAGCTGCAGTGGCTCGAGGACCTGCTCAAGCTCCGCAAGCCCGCCACCGACGTACGCGCCTCTGTTGTGCTTGACTTTGCGCCACTACCGCTGCTCTCGCTCACACTCTCCTGACGGCTTTGAACCGCAGCCGCCGACGTCGTTCCGTCGCACACGGCCGCTGGTGGCGCTCGCGTACGCCACCGTGCTCTTCGGCATCCTGTCGACAAGCTACTGGCTGCCCTGGTGGCTGTCGGTGCCGCTCATCGCCGTCGTCCTGTGGAAGTCGCTGGCCGCGTTCCGCCAGCCGCACGGGCACGGGCACAGCCACGGCGGTGGGAAGGACTTGTCGGTCATGCACCCCTCCAAGCGCGACGTCTCCATCGCTCCCAACGTGTCCATCCCGCCGTTGAGCGCGGCGTCAGAGGACGCAAAGAAGAAGACGAAGACGAAGAAGCAGTCGCCGCTCAAGGCGCTGACCAAGCCGCGGCCGGAGATGGCCATGGGCATCTGGATGGCGTGGGTCGCGCTCTTCACGCTCTTCTACGTCGCGCTCTGGGCGGACAGCGACTACACGAGCCTGTTCAGCACGCGCACGGACCGCGCGATTCTCATTGCCGTCGGCGCCATGGAGCTCGTGTTCCTCGTCGCGTGGACGCGGCTGGCGTTCATCTGTCCTTCCGAGCCGGGAACCATCTCGACGTACGCGACAGACATCAAGAACATGCTGGAGAGCGCCGCGCACGCCGAGCCGCCCGACGTGGCGGCCAAGTACTGCCGCACGTGCCTCGTGGCCAAGCCCATGCGCGCCAAGCACTGCTCGCAGTGCGGCGTCTGCGTCGCGCGCATGGACCACCACTGCGCTTGGATCAACCGGTGCGTCGGGTACGGCAACCACCGGCTGTTCGTCGTCTTCCTGCTGCTGCACTGCCTCGTGCTCGTCGACTTTGCCGCGCTGGCGTTCGTCGCCATGGTGCGCATCGTGAGGGCGAACCATCGAGAGAGCGAGGGCAGCAGCAGCTTGTCGGCGGCGGATGTGTGGATAGAGATTCCAGGGCTCGTGGGCGACTACTTCCTCGTCGTCATGGTGCTCCTCTGGGCCTGCTGCGCGCTCGTCGCGCTTGGGATGATGTTCAAGCAGCACGTAGGCAACATGGCGCGCAACCTGACCATCAACGAGCAAATCAACTGGCGCCGCTACTCGTACCTGCTTGGGCCCGCTAAGGCCAGTCCGGGGGCGACGGCATCGCCGGCGGCGCCTGCGTTGACAAACCCGTTCGATCGCGGCACGTGGCGCAACGTGCAGGAGTTCTTCTCGCGTTCGGGCACCAACGCAGTCGACTACCACGCCGTGTTTCGCGCGCCGTCGGCTGCCGACGCCGCGGCGTCACCTAACGTGCTAGCGGAGAAGAAACTGCAGCTGCAGGCGTCCTCGCGCGAGATCGGAGCCGACGCCATGGCCTGAGGACGTGGAGGAGGAGGGATGAAGGGGAGGGCACGCGTGGCTAATAGACGGACTGCGGTCCCTTGTGTTATGAAGGCATGGAGTGTCTCGGGAGCGGAGTGATCTCCAGTCGTCTCCGAATGTGACGAAGCCCAAGCGCTGAGGAGTTGGTGGCTCGCGGCGAGTCGCTGAAACGACGGCAGATATAGACGGCTGCCCGTGGCCATGGAGGACGCGTTCCTGCTGGTCTCCCGTCGGCAGATCGAGCCGCTGACGCGCGCGCTGGACCAGCAGCCGTCGCTCGTCCACCAGCACCGATGGGCAAGTCTCTCTCTCTCTCTCTCTTGAATGGGTTGGCAGTGAAGAAGCCGCGACGCTGACGCCGGCTTGCTCACTCACCGGCCGCAGTCGGGTGCTTCGCTGTTGCATCGCGCGGTGGGCACTGGCGACGTGGAGCTCGTGACGCTGCTGCTCGACCGCGGTGCCGACCCGAACGACCGCGCAGCTTGGGTGAGTGAATCCATGCGTTCACAGCGCGGTAGATAAATTCATTGACCTCCATCTCACGCCGTGGTGGCGCCGCAGGGCTGGTACTCGCCGCTACACCTGGCGTGCAAGCGCGGAGACGCCGACCTGATCTGGCTGCTGCTGGATCGCGGCGCCAAGTGGACGGCTGTCGACAAGGTCTGCCGCAAAGACTGTGGGCTTGAACGAGTTGGGATTGCGCCTCAACGCGTGAACATGCTGCTCTTCAGGCCAACAAGACGCCGCTGCAATGGGCCGTGCGCGCCGGCAAGGCGTCCGTCGCCTACCGTGTCGACCAGGTACTACTTCGGCCCTTTGCATTGTCCCTACCTCATCGAGTGGCTGATACGTGGGGATGCGAGGCAGCAACTGCACGCCAAGGCGAAGCAGGCGATGGCCAAGCGCATGGCACCCCACGAGGAGCAGAACGAGGTCCAGGACACCTCCGAGGAGGCCTCGACTGACAACAACTCGGCCGATGAACACGAGAGTGAACGGGTTCACGCACTTGATTGACAACGCGCTCGCATAAATAATGGGGATCGCTTCCAAACCAACTGCATCCATCACCTGGCGTTCGACGCGCTGCTCATGCTGCTGACGCTGCCGAAGCTCTTGAGCGGCTGCGACGCGATCGAGCTCAGGAACGAGCCGGGCGTGCCGCCGCTCGCCAGCATGCCGAAGCGCGAGGACGACCCGCGCTGCGAGTGGCTGCCGCTCGAGTCGAGCCCGGCGGCGCTGAAGCTCGCCTGGCGCTGCATCTGCCGCGCCGCCGCCAGCGCCGCGCGCTCTTTGACGAACGCCGGGTACACCTCCGTCTCGCGGAACGTGTCCACGAACGCGTCGAACTCGTGCGACGATGAGAACCACGACTTGATCTCCTGCCGCTTAGACGGCTTGTCACTGCTGCTGCTGCTTCCCTTCTTCTTGCTCGCCGCCTTCTGCTCCTTCTCCTGGCTCAGCGACACGACGCGGTCGTAGAACTCGGCCAGCCCGCTCGTGAACGCGGCCAGACACTCCGAGTCGTAGAACAAGCGGTCGTCCACGGCCGACGGGTCCGACGCGCGGTGATGGTGGTGGTGGTGAGGTGTCAAGGCGCCGTTATCCGTCCCCGGCGTGCGCCAGCCCGACCCGGAGCGGCTGCTCACGCCGTCGTCGAAGCTGCGCATCGTCTGCGGGGTCGAGTCGGCAGGCGAGCGCATCGAGTGCGGCGTGTTCGTGGCCGACGGCGTCGTTGCGCGACTGCCCATGACCTGGTACTGCCGCCGACTGAGCTTCAGCTGCGCCTTGCGCCGCTGCTTGACCGTCTTGTCAAACTTCTCGAGGAACTGCTTGCGCCACTTGCGCGGCAACGAGATCGCGTGGCGGCTTCCCTTGGCCGTGGCGAACGCGTCCACGTTGTCCAGGTCCACGACGTTGACGCACGCGGCAATCGCGCGTGGGTCCCCGCCGCGCGCCTTGACAAAGCTCATACACGCCTGCCACGTCTCGGAGGTCGCGCCGACGACAAACGGAGGCTCGTCGCTCGACACTGGCGCCGCATGGCCACTTCCGCCCAACGATTGGGCCAGGTGCTGCGGCGGTGGTGTCGCGCCTGAGTTTGCCTGGCCGCCTCCCCAGCCCAGTCGAGAGATCGATCGCCGGGGCTTCGGCTGGGCCGCCGCTTCCGCGACCGCGTACCGCTGCGCCGCGTCGTGCAGGAAGCGCCACGAGCTGACCGGGAGGAACGGGAGGAACGTGCTGTGCCACCGGAAGGGCTCAAGCAGCTTGAGCAAGCTCAGCGTCACAGTCTTTACCTGCGGGTACGACGAGCCCACGATGACGACCGCGTTCTCTAGCAGCAGAAGCCCGAGCAGCTTGAGCAGCAGCTTGGCGCCAAGCAGCCGCAGCGTGCGGAGCGCGCCATAGCCGTTGGACGCCGACTCAGCCTCCATCAAATCAAAGTCCGTCAGATACCAGTCCGGCCGTGGAATTTCCTCGCGCCACGAGCACGTGTCGCCCTCGTGGACCGTGAACACCTTGAACTTGAGCTTGGTGAAGCCAAACGACGACTGGTCCGACACTTCGTAGCCGATCGACAGCACCAAGTCCTTGTCCTGGATCAACGCGTGCGAGTTCATGTGCGCTACGTCAAAGCCCAACATACCCGACGAGTTGGCGTTCGCCACTGGCGTCCCCTTGTTCGCACTCGCCCCGCCCGCTCCCGTCGGAGTCGTCGAAGACGTGGTCTGCATGTCGCCGCCGTAGTAAAGCACTGCGATCTGCTGCGGATCGAACGCGTCCAACAAGGTCCGGAGATAGCGCAGGTTCTTGGAGCGGAACTCCGAGATCTCGATCTTGCCGCCGACGTACTTGGCCTTCGCATCCCGCCACAGGTTGAAGATCCACCACAGCTTCTCCGACTGCGACTCGTCGAAGTCGCACAGCCCAATCGCGCCGTTCGAGCTGCTGCCTTCGTCGTGCACAAACCCATGGCTGTCTTCGTAGACTCCAAACTCGCCGTGCTCCGACGGAAGCGTGTGGATGTCGGCGAGGTCGATGAACTTGACGGACGGCGTCCGCTTCAGCTTACCATCGTCAGCCGGGGGGGTTGCGTCGTCTCGCTTCACCTCTTCACTGACCGTTGGCGTCTGCTGCAGAATATCCGACCTCGACGCTGTACGACTCAACGTGACCGGTAAGGGCTGCGGGGCGGACCGCGAGCGACCACGCGTGCGGATAAACGATCGCTCAAACCCATGATACCTGGCCCCCGACGGGACGTGCGCGGCGCCGTACGGGACGTTGGGCTTCTCGCTCAACGACGCAAGACCAGTGCGTGGCGTCGCGCCTGTTGTGAGCGGGTTGCCTCCGGCATACCTTGAGCTACTGCCGTAGTTGGACGAGTTGTCGTGGAACGGCGACGCTGGCGGCACGTTTGACGCCAGCAACTCCGAGATCGACGACATCGACTGGTTCTTCTTGTGACCAGCACGTTTACCAGGCGGGATCGGCGCGTTCGAAGACGTCGGTGTGCCATTACCTCCGGCACTGCCACCACCATGTGGCGGTGTTTGACCAGGGACAGGAGCAGTGAATGACGCCGAGCGCGGGTTGCTTCCAGAGGAACTGACAGCTTGGCTGCTGCTCACTGCTGCTCCACCTCCATGAGCCGGTGCAATGCTGCATGACAGGCGCTTTGCTGGCCGCTGAAGTGCTCGGAAAGCGCTGAGCTGGTGCGAGATGCTGCTCAAGCACATCCGCGCGCTCAGCAGCTCGTCCATGTGCTTCAGCAGCATCTCTTCGACGTACTCGGGCACGCGCTCGAACTGCTGCAACTGACACGCCGTCACGATGAGCTGGAGAGTCATGCGCTCGAGCTTCAAGATGAAGCCTTCGCTGAAGTTCAGGATCGGGACCACGGAGAACGTGCCATTCGCCGGAGAGAAGAAGTTGCCGACCGGAAACGCGGAGCCAACGTCGGACACGTTGTGGAACGCGACTCGGCGAAGAAACACCGCCTTGATCAGCTTGACCGCTTCTTCCCAGAAAGCTGCGGCCTCCTTCACGTGTTTCTCGCTCTTGTAAGACGCGATGCGCTCCAGCCAGACCCACACTTGGCTGCACATGATAAACGTACGAAGGAAGGTAGCTGGCTCGGCCACTTGTTCGGCGATACCTAGCGCCTTCCGTAGCATCTTTTGCGCCTCAACCAACGCCTTTCGCGTCTTCTCGATGGTATCATCGCCAATCGGAGATGCCGGATCCTTCGTGCCAAAGTCGCTCGTTGACGTTGGCGGGGATGCGTTGGGCTTCGACACATGCGCAGCATACAGCGCTCGCTTCAGCTTCTCATCGCCCTGTTGGCTCCCGAGCGCAAAGAACGCACGCTCGGTAGGCGCCAGCGAGAACTGAACGATGTCAAGCATCGACTTGAGCTGATAGAGGCCGTCATCAAGCATCTGGTACAGCTCCAGTGCCTGTCGATACGACTTGATGGCCTGCTCCTCCGCCTTTACCAGGTCTTCTGCACACTCGCCGAACAGCAGCAGCCGTTGCCGCAGCCGCTCCTTCTCCAGCTTGTTCAGCATATAGAACGAGCCAGCAAACGACCGCACCATATCTTCGATGCGTGCTGCTGACGCGTCGTCGCTCGGCGCGACGCTGTTCCGGCTCGACGACGGGTCCTCAAAACGATCGCGGTGCTGTCTGCAAACTTCTTGCATCACTTTGCCGTCAAGGGCGTGCAGTTTCGCTCGCTTGCGCAAGTTCTCGTGGTCGCTCTTGACATGCGCGAGGGACAGCCACGCAAACGCGTCGCAGTACTCGCCTAGCCGGAAGTGCAACTTCGCTCGGCATATGATATACCTGAGCGAAGACGCCATGTCAAAGCAGTAGCGCGCTTCACTGCTCATGCCGCCGATGCCCCGACCACTACTGCTTCCAGCCCCTCCCGTGCTTCCAAGGCCACTGTATCCCATCGCATTCTCCTGTAGTCGTTCGCAGAAGTTCTTCGCCTCGTCGTCCAGCACCGTGCACATGTGGCGACACGTCTCGAACATCCGCATCTTGAGCGCATCCTCGGCAAGAAGCATCCGGAGCTGCGTCCGCTTACCACGAGGCAAACGGGAGCTGTAGCCGAGTAGATGTTCCAGCACCCGCATCCCCTCAAGACATCGCCCGCTTGACCGGTACACCTCTCGCACGAACAGGTGCAGGTTGATGTCGTGAGCGAGCCAACTGTCCATCTCGCTCGAGTTCCCAGAGCCACGCGACGCCACGTGGAAGGACCCCGAGAGCGAGGACGACCCGGAGCTCGTCGTCATCATCGTCCCGCTCCGACTGGACGTCGACGGCCCGTCACCACTCGAGTAACTTCCGTTCAGCAAGATCGACAGGAAGAACGGAGGCAACAGGTTCGTGTGGTCCCGCAGGTAGTTGCAGGCTGACGCGAGGTAGTCTTCAGCGCGGGCGAAGTTGCCTTCTCGAATCCAAAGGTTCGTCAGCGCTTGGGTCAAGTACACATACTCCGTGATGTTTCCTTGCCGCTGTGCGGAACTCGCAACCTTCTCGTGCAACGGCAGCGCGCGAGTGACATCGTCAGCTTGCAGTGTCAAACTGCACATCAAACGGTCGAGCCTGTCGTACTCTGCCCCCTGGTTCAGGAAGCGGAACAGGCACGAAGCCGCCTCAAGGCACAGGATCCCGTATCGGTACTTCTGGTTCTTGATCAGCACGTTGCCCATCGTTTCCAGAATCTCGCGTCCGAGCTCGGAAAGCAGCCCATCGTTGTTGAACATGCTGAGGTTCGACTCTTGGTTGGACTGAGATGCCGCGCCACTGTCGAACGATGCCGAGCGCGACAGCTTCGAGCACGACTCGATCAGCCGAAGAGCCTCGTACGCAAGACACTCGGCCGCCCTCAAGTTCCCAAACGACGACGCCGACGCGTGGATACCCGCCAACACAACCGCACACTTGGCTTTGATGATCGGGAAAGTCGAGTGTGATATCCGCTCGTAGAAAAAGGTCAGCGCCGAGCACCTCGTTTGCGACGGCGGCGTCACAAGATCTAACAACTGGGAGCTGCAACTCCATCCGCCGAGTCCCTTGGCGACGTCGTGGTCATGACCCTCCGTCTGGGATGTGGACGAGCTGCTTCGACTCTTTCGTCCGGAGCCAGTCGGCGGCAGCAACTCCAGCAGTCTGGGATCAATGTTCGCGTCATCTTCTTCAAACTCGAACAACTCCAGCATCGACGGCACAACCGTCTCGGCGAGCGCGCTTTTGCTGTCATACAGGCTTTGGATGTCGCACAGCACAAGTGCCTGCAGGCAAATAACATCCGGCGAAAGCCCAAAGTGATGCTTTTCTGCCGACGTCTCCTGTTGCACATGGCCGTAGCGAGAGCTCCGACTCTCTGGGCTCGTGTTGAGATGCCGGAACAGCGCGCCGTAGTACTCCAGAATCTCGTTGGCAACAATGGGCGCCGTGTCGCCTGCGAGCGGGTCCTGGGCCGAATACCGCGGCAAATGGTTGCAGATCTGCCACTTGTACGTGTAGTCTCCGCTGGCAAAGCCGACGAGGTGGTGGCAAACGAACCGGAGCTCGATCAACGCGATCACGTTCTTGTACTGGGGGAACGCTTCGGCGCAAATGATCAAGATCGCCTGAAACTGCTGGATCCAGTACACCGCGGCCTTGCTTGTCGGGGCTTGGGACGGAGACGATGAGTTCGACAACATCGACAACGACAAATGGTTCGGCGAGTGGGCCGGTGGCTGCGGGCCATACATGCGCGCAGCTTCTTGGAGAATCTCCATCGAGCACCCTGCCACAAACTCGAACTCATGGGGAGGGATCATCGCTGACCAATTCTCATCAGCCATTCCCGCGGTGGACACCTTCTCGAAGAATGCTCGGACGAGTTCCCGGTTCGACTTCTCCTCTCCGAAGAAGTGGTAGTACGACACCTGCTTGAAAAAGTTCGTCACGAACTCCTTTCCGAACGGAAGCGACACAAGTGTGCGGAACTGGAAGTTCTTCTGCTGTCGAGGGTTGGCCATGACTCTCGCGCGCTCCTTCTCCATCAGCCCGGCATTCGCAGCGCAGTCCGACGCCACGATATTCGTCAGCCAGCTCTCAAACCTGTTCTCGGACAGGATCGGGATGCCCAGGTCCTTCTCCAGGTTGCTGAACGTCACCGACGGCTTTGGGTACCGCTCGATGCGGACAGAGTACGCCGATGAGCTCGACACGTCCAGGATGCGCAGCTTGTCGACAAGCGTGTACTCCACCGTACCACCGACGCCCGAGTTCAGACTAGCTCGGATTCCGCTCGCACCATCCACGCTGCCGTCAAGACTGTTGCTGGACTGGTACTCGCTTCGGCGGCGCTGGAACAGAGGCTCCTCCGACGCTTTCCGAGACCTCCTCGGCTTTCCTCCACGTGGAGAGTCCTCCTCCTCGTCTTCGGGGAAGGCTTCACCATCCATGAGGTCGTGCAAGTTGCGCACAAAGATGTTGTAGTTCTCGGACCGGCGGCGCGAGTGGTCGATGCTGCCGGACGATGCGAAGTTCGCATCCAACCCTTCCTCCTCAGCCTCTGCGAAGCCCATCTCGACGTCCCAGTCCTCGTCCGAGTCGTCGTCTTCGTCATCGTTGTCCCCGCCGCCGACGCCGTCATCCTCGTCCACGTCATCCTCATCGCTCATACCCGCGGCGTCGGATGGCTGCCGCGGTCTCCCGACAGGGACGTCTTTCACCGTCGAAAAGGAGCTCCAGAACCCATGCGGGTCTTCATCCTCGTCCTCCTCCATGCTGCTACTCGCAGGCACCGCTTGTGTTGGGCCAGTCGACGCGGCCGACGGCTCCGAGACCTGCTCTTTCACCTGGAAAAGAATGCGCGGCTCCAGCTCGACCGCGCTCCCTGCTATTGTGCCGCTGTGGCGGCTGCCTCCGCTCCCGCGCGCGCCATGGCCGCCTGTGCTGCTGTGCTGACTAGTGCTGTCGCTACTCTTCCGTGGCCGGTTTGCACCGCTATTCGAACGCGCCGCCTTGTTGGCGCTCGAGGGAGAGTCGAGGCCGGCGCTGTCAATGCTGTGCTGGCGATGCCACCGGACCGGCGGGCTCGGCTGTGGCGTGTGGTACAAACTCGCAGCGCGCTGAAAGCCCCGGAGACCACCCAGCTGCGACGCGTCTGCCGCGCTGAGTGGTCGGTCGACCGCCGCACTCGCCGCCGCCGCGCTGTCGACGAAGTCGGCGCTCCAGTCCTCCACGCCGTCGTCGATGGACGCGGCGATGCCCACGACGACCTGGTCGTGCCGCGCGCGGCCGTCGTGCGCGCCAGCCGTCCCCGCCGCCGCGTGGTGGCCATGGTGCAGGTGCAGGTCCGCCGGGCGGAGCCTCCTCGAGCCCGTGGCCGCGGACGACGACGATGTGGGCGTCCCGGGTCGGCGGTCCGCGCTCGCGCTGTCCGGCGGCAGCGGCGTCTGCTGCTGCTGCTGCGGCTTCTTCTTCTTGACGCTCGACGCCAGGCGGTGCATCACCGCGCCGCGTCCGTCCCTGCCTCTCGCTCCTGCTCCTGCCGCTGCTACTCCCGCTCCTCCTCCTGCTGCCGCTGCTAGCGTCCTTTCTCCTCCGCCACGTGCGTCCCGAGGGGCGAAGCGGCGTCGACTGTCCGGATGCGAGAGAGGCGTTAGAGCGTGCGCGTCATCGCCGAGCGCGCGTCTGTCGTCGGCCGTCCGCGAGCTGCGCAGCGCCGTCGTCCGCGGGTCCGTCGGCGAGCGGCGGCGGTCGATGGTTTCCCCTTCAAAGTTGGCGAGTGCCCATGCTCGACTCGGGTCGGGACGCGAGTTGCCGACTGTATGGGGAAATGTATGGGCGGCGCGGAAACATCTGGGGAAATGTATGCGCGGGTGATTGATCCCTTGACGCCGTCGCCAACAACCGGAAAAAAGGGCGAAAATTTCAGTCCCCTAACCATCGATGCGGGACGCGCATCGACATGGCGAAATGCGCCTTGTTTCAGTGGGTATATATTATTGGAAAGAGGCTGCAGACACAAAGCACTGATTCAAACGTAGACGCGGCAAATTTGGAAAGAAAACGTCCAGTGACGGAAGCAGGGGGGAGAAGTTCACATACTGAGAGCAAGCTAAAACGGTAGCCACATGCGAATGGCAAGGGTTCTCGTCTCGAGCATCGCAAACCACAACTTGTCCAACGTTTTGGTTGATTGAAAATGGAATGCAGACGAGAAAATGTTGCCGCTGGCAGCCCACGATGTGAACATGCGAAAAAGCCTTTGCTCGCGGTGCAAAATGCAACGCGCGCCGAGTGCAACCGTCAGAAAGGTCGACTTGGCGGGCTGAAAAATCATTCATCTGCTACGGTACGTCGCGGAGGAGCAGTGACCACAGTGGCTTGCAGTTGGCTGCATTCGCGTTTCTGCGGACAACCAAATGCTCGATAAAGTCAGTCCTCCATTTTCAATTAGGTCATTTTGATTAAATTTAACAGGCTATCATGCATTAGGCGAAAATTGACACGATATTTAAAACATTGTTCAAACAAAGAGCCATATTTTGTTCGAGGTTATGAGAGACAATAAGGAATGAAAACTCTACTTCCTCCCATCCCGTCCTGCCAGTCAGCGAAATGGGGCGAAATTTCAAATTGAGAACGAAACAAATGGCAGACCCACTCACTTGTCAGGGTTGACACTTCAACTGACTGGCAGAGGTAAAATCGGACTCTTCGAATGATCGAAATTCTCGGGTGGTGTGGTGACGGACCGAAATCCTTCCCACCCACGTTGCATGGAGACCCGCGTCACCCTCGAGCAAAGGCAGCAATCCTCCCGAGACCCATCAGTCTGGCAGCGAGCAGTTCGAGGATGTTGCGGGCGGCGTTGACGTCGCGGTTCCAGAAGTTGGCCCTGCAAGCACTGTTGGCATAGCGCAGGACATTTCTGTTCTACCGCAACTCGAACTCGCCTTCGTCGTTGGTGGCAAGCAGACGC